>PVIU01006372.1:0-102673 GCA_004026605.1 Ondatra zibethicus
ACATGTACTCACTCATAGGTGGTTTTTAAACATAAGGCAAAGAAAACCATCTTACAAACCACAATCCCAGAGAATTTAGACAACAATACGGACACTAAGAGAGACCTACATAGATATAATCTACGTGGGAAGTAGAAAGTATAAAAAGACAAGATCTCCTGAATAATTTGGGAGCATGGGGACCTTGGAGGAGGGTTGAGGGAGGGAGGGGAGTGGCAGGGAGGGGAGCAGAGAGAAATAAAAAAAATTTAATTAATAAAAAAATTTTAAAAAAAAAAGAAAGAAAAAGCAAGCTGAAAAAAAAAAGAAAAAGCAAGCTGAAAAAAAAAGAATTGTTTTAATTTAAACAAAAGGCCAGGGTTGTAGCTCATTGGTGTGAAGTCCTGGGTTTGCCCCTCAGTACTCCAGGGAGGAAAAGACAAGCATGATTTGGGATATTAGACTTTAATCTAAGAATTCTAATACTAATCCAACACAAAGAGAGAGGTGGGGGTGTCGATTAAATCAATCATAGAAGAAAGTCTCCTTGATGACTGTCAAGCAAAAGATTCAATGCTGCAATGACTGATCACAATGGCCGTGCCTAAATATACTCTCCTGAAATCTAAACCATCAAAGATAAAGAGGAGATGTAAAACTTCCACAAGAAGAAAAAGAATCTACAAATGTATTAAACTTTTCATCAATCATACTGGATTTTCAAAGAAAGCAAAGCAAAGAGCCAAACTGGCAAAATTCTGATCAATTATTTTATACCTAAGTTCAATAGCTAGCCAAACTATCAGTCTAGTGTAAGGACTTTATAATAACTTTGAATTTAAGGACTCAGAAATGATAGGTTCCAATTGTCCTTCCTGGAAAACTTGTCGGTTACTATGTGCCAGGAAAAAATTGAATAGAATAGAAGAGGGAAAAAACACATAGATCAAGCCAGAACTGCAGTGATCACAAACAATACCTCGAAATGATACCCATGCAGCAATGCCAAAACTAGAAGTGCAGGATGAAATAGGAACTTTAAAATGTCTTAAATTAAGCCAACATACTTATTTCAATGACAGTGTAATGAAAAAACCTGGGAAGTTTCTGAAATTCATAAGGACTGCCCAACGTGGTTAGAACAATCTCTAGGCTGCCTGAGCAAAATCATAACTGATATGAACTTGGGTAATCATTTGCATCTTCTGAAATTTGATTTTCTTATTTGAAAAGCAAATGGAAGTAAGATGTGGTGGTGCACACCTTTATCTATAGATCTTGAGAAACTGAGACAGGAGCATCACGAGTTCTGGGGTACATCCTGAGACTTTGTCTCAAAAAGAAAACTGAATATAGAATAATTCCTGGGCTGGCGAAATGGTTGAGCAGGTGGAAGTGTTCCCGTGAAGACTGAAGACCTGACTCCCATCTTCAGAACCAGAACTACATAGTGAAAGCAGGGAACAGATTCCCACAAGTTGCCCTCTGTCTTCCACATGTGTTCTGTGGCACGCATGTACCCACAGGTGTGCAAACATACACACATAAACTTCCACACAATTCACTACCATACAATAAGAAGAAATTAAATAATGCCTACTTCATGTTGTATTGAATAGTAGATGAAATCATGCATACAAAATACCTAGAACATTGTACTCAGCATTTTCCACTAAAAGGCTTATTTTTATTATCCTTTCTGTACCAAGAAAAAGAAAGAAAGTCAATTAGAGGTTTGGAGAAGGATAAAATGAAGCTGTCAAGAAATGTCATATGTCAAATCAAATAAAAATGCAGTGTGATTTTGAGTGACTGAAGGATGTGAAGCTGAAATCAGAATCCGTTTGATCTGAAGATGGGGGTTTTGCCTCGGAGTGCCATAGGTTTAGAGTTAAGATTATTTTCATTCTCCTTTAAGTCTAATCAAACTACTTGGTTCTCTGCTGAATAATATTTACATAATCACAGTTTCCAACTGCCATTTAATGGTATTCAGTTTAAGAAACTAACCTCTCCTCAAAGCACAGAAGACTTAATTATAGCCACGGATCAGAGTATAAATGCAATAAACTTTGATCGTGGAAAACGAATGATGGAAAGTTGAGAGGAGCCATAGAAAAGTGGGGAGGAAGTGTGTGATCCTCACGTTCCCTCCAGACACGATGTCTACCCAAGAAGCTCTAGTCCCTGCTGCGATGGCTTTAATGGCAACCCAAAGAAGACATTTTAAATGATGTAACTTGAGAAATGGTGCAGGAGAAGATGAGTGATGTGCATTAATGTGCTGGAGTCTGGGACATCCAAAGCCACCCTGCCTCTAGGGACTGGAGCCTGACAGCTCAGTGCAAATGTCCTGCATGCAGGCAAGGGGATAATGTCACTGTGATTTTATGCCCGGATGCTCTCGGGAATTTTTCTTACATGTTTGAATTTCTTATATTACTTACATTTTAATGAATCAAAAAACTCTCGTTCTCCTAGCCAATGCATATTTATAGAGTGCTATTCTGCTCCAGAATCCAGGTTCTGGGGATTAATAAATATAATCCTTGCAGTCAAGTAAAATCTAGAATTCTTATCAGCGAGACTGACAGTAACATGGAAATTATTTGATCAATAAGCTGATTTCAAGTAATTAGTTCTACAGAGATGTGTTGTAGAGGGGAATGTACAATCAATCTATCTAGGGAAATCAAGAGAGGGTTCTGGGGGAGGGGGTGGACCCTGAAGCAGAGACCCAAACAAGGAGAAGGAGACCAACCATTCCAAGGTGTGAGAAAGTGTTGCCTGAAACCAGAAGTGTGGCCGGTTCACAGGCTGGAAGGCAGGCCAGTTGGTCAATAGAATGGGTAAGGGGGAGATTATGAGTCACTTCAGAAAGCAGGTGGAGGCCAGACTTGACAGGCTCTTCTGGGTCACAATTAGTAATTTGATTTTTGTCTAATTAAAATGCAAAGTTATTAAAGAATTTTAAGTAAAGGCGTGATACCTGAATTGACTCTTACTTAATAAATTTGTCATTTGAATCAGGCAATATGATTACACAGGCAATGATTTTAATCACTTTCCAACTAGGAACAGAATAAGCTGTCATCCGGGAGAGGGAATGGGGGATGGGAGGCTGGGTGATGTGATGGTTTCTAAACAAGGTAATAGTGGAGATGGTGAAACATCCAAATTCAGGATGTATTTAAAGGAGAATCAAAAGACTATGGATAGATGCATGCATGGAGGATGGATGGATGGATGGATGGATGGATGGATGGATGGATGGATGGATGGATGGGTGGGTGGGTGGGTGGGTGGGTGGATGGATGGATGGATGGATGGATGGATGGATGGATGGATGGATAGGTGGATGGGTGGGTGGGTGGATGCTATGGAAAAAAGCAAAGGCTCTACTGCAGCTGCCAGAATTTTTTCGGGAGAAAATGCCAAAACTGTAGTCAGATGGTTTTTGGACTCCAGCTCCCAAATAATGATAGGGAGACTTCTTATTAAGTACAAAAGCTTGGCCTTAGTTTAGGCTTATTCCCAAATAGCTCTTATAACTTAAATTAACCTGCTTATATTAATCTACATTCTGCCACACGACTCATTAGCTTTGATCAGTACCCTGCATCCCACTTCCTCCGTGTCTAGCTGATACATTCTCCATCTCTCAGATTCTTCCCCAGAGTTTTTCTCTCTCCCCAGATGTCCCACCTATCCCGCCTAGCTATTGGCCATTCATCTCTTCCTTAAACCAGTCCAAAGGTAGAGACACAAAAATATTATTCTACAACACAAAACTATGTGAATGGTGGTGCCCTTTGCTTAAGTGGGAATTTGAGGAGCAGCAGTTTAGTAGGAGCAGAGACTTAATTCTCCCTCTACGTTTTAGCCCTGTTAAATCTGAAGCGTCCTTTTGACATTCAGGTAGCAGCAATATATATAAGACTGATGCCAGAGAGAAGCTCTACACAGAGGTGCAGTTTAGAGGTCCCAGAGATGGACTGCATTTTACAGCCATGGCATTCCATACGATCTCCATGAAGAGAACACAACCAGAAGTCAGAAGAAGACAACCCCAAAGTAGCCAGTGAAACTCCCCAACTTGGTAATCCAGAAGGAAAACCGCAAAGGCTATGAAGGAAAGACTGATGAGGTAGGATGTCAATCAACCAATATGCTATGTCACTGGGAAGAAAGAGGGGCAAGTTTCAGCCGAGCAGGGTGGTCAGCTATGCTATGCCAGTTGCTGATGAAAGCACTGTATAAGGAAGAGATGGAATTGCCTAAGGTAAGAGCAGTTCCCCTGGAATAGCAGAGACAAGCCCCACCAGCATGGCTGGAGGAGGAACAGGAGATGAAGAGTCTGAATTTGGAAGTTCAGATTGGTTTGTAGAGACATTCTGTCAAGAAACAAGAAAATCTTGGTAACTGAGGAAGATATGAAGTCAAAACAGGGTTTTGGTTTTACTTGCTTTGTTTAAAGTGGCAATATCAAAGTCTGTTTGTGTGCTAATTAGAATGATTAATTAAACAGACAACTTGCTATTGGAGAGAAAGGCATACATGCAGTAATGAAGTTTTTGAGGAGACTGTAAATGATGGGAACGCCATCCAAGCCCAGTTCTTGCAATCGCATAGTATGGCTCAAGGACCTGTTACCCACAGCAACAGATGGAAGGTGAAGTGCTCTAGGTTCATGCACATTGACAGGGGGGTGGAAATGAAGCACTTCTCATGTGACTGCATCATTTTCTTCATAAAGCCAACCTTGCTGTAGAGTTGGCCAGGAGATGAGCTGGTTAACTTGTTAACCACTGCTGTCCAGTGTACTGTTCGGGAGTTAAGGAGGGAGGAGGGTTGTGAAATGTGCCTACAACAGGGCAAAGCAAATATCCAGGAAGCTGTTACACCATTCAGGTCTCTTGAGCGATTGGTGGAGATTCTGGATGATAATATAGAAGGGAAGGGACTTGAGACAATTTGTGGGTTTTCACTAGAAAGATTAATCTATTCAGCTGCAGGCATGGAATCAACTGATAACTGACCATCAGGACAGGAAAGGTGCCAGGCAGAAAGAAGGAGGAAGAGGACGTAGGAGACAGTGGTACAGTGAAAGGGTTGTGTCCCAATACAATTGCGTTTCCAAAGTTGCTACAACAGGAACCCCACCACAACCACCATCATTCTGCACCTCTTTTCCAGAGTGACTTTGAGGGGTAAATTTCCCCCTCACTTTAGATCTAAGTTCACCATACATGTCATTTTAACTCACAGAATTTAACAGAAAATGTATAGATGAGATTCTGGAGTGAAACATTGAAAAATCTGCAGGTGCCACCTTTGCTAAATAGAATGCTTACTTTTGAGATCCAACTGCAAGCAAGGAAGCCTAAGAGGAACATGTGGAGGCCACCCTAATAAGCGTGGGGAGAAGGGTGGGAGAGGGAGGGAGAGAGACAGGGACACAAAGAGAGACAGAGATCTCACAGTCACCACCAAGGCTCCAGTAAACAAAGCCATCTCCTCTAAGTTCATTCACTGTCCGACTCCAGCCCCATGAGAGACTCCAGAAGATGTGGGGATGAAGAACCATCCAGCAATCCCTTCCCAATTCTGACTCACGGAACTGTGGGCAAATTGGTGTTTTATTCTACAATGTCACATAGATAGCTATAAACTACTCCTCAAACTTGTCGTCAGCCACTGGAGGGAAATGAGGAGTGCAGGTATGCTGAGATGTGGGGAACCACGGCAGGGCCAATACAGATGAAAGATTTGAAGTTCCCATGAGTCCGGGGATCTTCTGAAGCAGAAGGCTTTCAATAAGGAGTTGCTAAGACTAGAGACGGTACAAGATATTGACAAATAATTGAAAGCAATATTTTAAGCTAATTCTGCCACAACTGATGCCAAGATGGTGAATACAGTCTCAGGATTGGGTGGCTGTGGTGTGTCAGAGGAACCAGCAAAGTCAAGGGACAACTACACAGATCCTCTATCACTATCCACCAGAAATACTGATAAGGAGACAACTTACCAGGTAAGGGCGTGTTCTTGGGACCAGATTATCTTTCTATCCTGCTGGAACTCCTGGGTATGTGATCAGGCAAAGCACATTATCTCTTTACACCCCACTCTACCCAGCTATAAAATGAGGGCGGTGTTGACGTCTACCGTAGAGTACAATTGGGATTAGATAAAATAATGTTTTAAAGTCCTTAGAAGGGTCCAGGAAAAGAGAGGTTTTCCACTAAATGGTAGCTCTGATTGTCACTGGCACTAGAGATAAAGGCAGGCAGCAGAGCAAGTGCTGGGGGAGTCAAGGATGGAGGTCAGTGAAGGACAGCTACAAGGTGGGGTAGCAGGTGGCAGCATCTGACAATGTGCTTCAAAGGGCTGTGGTCTTTGAAGTTGAAAGCAAGTGCAATGATTAATTAAAGGCTGGAAGCGGGAGTAAGGAAGACACTCCCCTTTAAGGCACAAAATCAAAAGTGTCTATGTGAGGAGGCCGCAGAGAGAGCAGTGTCCTTGGGGACAGCCGGGTTCCATCACAGGAGAGAAACAGTGAAACAACCCAGGGGAGATAAAGGTTTATGACAGTTGATGGCAAACTATGAACTCCAAAGGGTTTGGACAGATGAAGAGGAACAGAAGGGCCCATTTCAAAATGTATAGAGCCATGTGATGATAAAGGCCTGGCAGCGACAGGTTCTCTGATGAAGATGAAGGGGTGACGCTGAAATATTCATGACATGCTTGGGGTTGGTCCAGGAAGTCTCCCCAGGAGAAGTGCGGAGAGATCCAAGACCAGCCATGTAGTCTTAGGGTTTGTGGCAGTGTCTATGGGAGCTCACAGGGACCACATCGAAACTCCTTCCCTATGTAAGTCTTTAAAGGTACCTGGGAGGGAGAGAGGGAGAGAGGGGGAGGGAGGGATACATACACACACACATACAGAGAGAGGGAGGGAGGGAAGGAGGGAGGGAGGGAGGGAGAGGGAGGGAGAGAGAATGTATTGTTGAGGCCAGGGCATGAGGTCATGTGTCTTCCTCTATCACTATCCACCTTATTGGACTGAGCCCAGGTCTCTCACTGAACTCAACATTTGGGCAGGTTGAGTGGCCAGAGAGCCCTCAGGATTCACCTGTCTTTGTCTCCATAATGCTGAGGTTACAGACACACACAGTCATGCCTGGCTTTTTACATGGGTTCTAGGGATTTGAACTCAGGTCATGCTTGCAGAGCAAGTGATCTTACCCACTGAACCATCTCCCAGGCCCATGGGAATTCTCACCACAGCAAAGAAGAGTCAAACAGCACTCTCCTGTATCACCATTAACCTTAAAGAACAGGCTGGATCCCTGGCTACAGAGATCATGAGGTATGGAAAGGGCAGGAGGCCACACCAGATGGTGAGAGGACCAAATGAGACCCAGAAATACTGAAAGTAAGGTTTACAGAGGAAACAATAGACCCAACTTAGAACAACCAACCAATCAGGAAGCAAAGAAAGGGAAAATCCCCTGCCCTGCTCTGAGGTTGCAAAGAAAGAAGTAGAAAGCCTCCAAAAACCCTACGAAAACAAAACTTGAGACAAAAGATCTGTGTGCTGTGATGGGGTGCTGCTGAGAAAGAACCTGGGGGCCTAGAGAAGGGCCCTGGCCCTGACTTGCGAACCGGTGTGTGAGGTGGAGCTAATCCTCAGAAAAACACTGGAGTCAAACTATTCTGCTGAAGAAAGTTAAAAGTAAATAAAATAAAACCCAAAAAAGTACCGTTAACTCTGTGCACACTCACTCACACACACACACACACACACACTCCACTGACTAAGCCAGAGACTGCCCCAGAAACATGGGAACATGCGACTGGAGTTAACCTGGACAAGCATATACACTCAGGCAAGCACTGCAGGCTGCTGATGGTAAAGCTGCCGAGCAATGGTAAGGGAACATGCCACTACAAAGGCAAACAAACATGCATGGCCCCTCTGGAGCCACAGACACTGAAAATGTGCACCCACCACCAAAGAAGCGGGCATCAAGCCATGGGGCACCCATGCTGAAGGCTAGAGAGGCTTGTTCCCAGTGAGAGAGGCAGGCAGAGGACCAGTTAAACACAAGAAATTTAACTCTGAAGCAAAACTGAGCACAGATTACACCTAGTCATTCTAGCTGGTCTTTTTTGAACACTGGGGAGATAGATTGGCAGCTGCTTGCCCACTGGCAGAGTTCAGAGTGCAAAGATACACCAGGAACTGAAACCCACAGTCAGCACATAAAACTAGAGATACTGACGATTATACTATATTCTGGTTTTGTTTTGATTTTTTTAATTATTTTAATTTTTACTTTCAAATTTTAATTTAAAAATTTTGTTTTCATTTTTATTTTGCTTGAGTAAGATCTATGATTGTGCTGCTTTTTTCTGTACTAAATCTATTGTGCTCTCTCTATTATTTCTCACACCTTCAACCTTCTGTTACGGTTTTATTGTGAAATCGTCCTCACAGTCGCATCAATCTCACCAGGCTGTGAACTTGGAAAGCTGTAACAGCCTGGCAAAATACGCCTGCTGGTGAAATAGTGGTGTGTATTATGGGAGTAACCAACCACCTTCTGATTGAATCTAAGGCCTGCTCCATGAGGTGAAACCTATTCCTAACACTGTTAAAAGGGTCATGAACCTATGTAGAGACAGATCATGGGTCCTAAGGGGGAACCTAATACTATTATTTTGGAAATGGACATCATATTAAAATGACTCCTACTGACTTATTGTTATATCCATAGGTCAGAGCATTTCTCAACCCTACTCAGAGAAGCTTCTTGTAGATGGAAATTAACACAGAGACCCTCAACTGGTCAACAGGCAAAGAATAAGAAATTTCAGCATTCTCAATTCTAAATGGGACATCTGTGTCACACCCTTGTCCCTAAGGCTCAGGGATCTTCATAGAAGAGGGGTTGGAGGATTGTAAGAGCCAGAAGTAACATGAAGGAAACAGTGTTTTCTAGATGCAACAGAGACGTTGCACATGCGAGCTCACAATGATTATGACAGCATGTATAAGACATGTACAAGTTCAAACAGGCATGCATAAGACATGTACGAGTTCAAACAGACAAAAATCATAGCCTAGAGGTAGAAGGCAGGCATGCAATCCCACCACTCACTGAGGAGCTTCTGGGAGAGGGAGAGTCGGTTTTCTTTAATGCTGTGACCCATGGTAGGTCAACCACAGCCAGGGAAGCCCCTACTTTCAAGGTTAGTTGGACAACACAGACTTTCTGGGGAGGATGAAGAAAACTCAGATTTTATGGGAATGGAGGTCATGGTGGAGAGAGTGATAATGGGAGAAGCGAATATGTTCAAAATACATTGTATGAAATTCTCAAAGAATTAATAGGAATATCTTTTAAAATATGTAATGTCTTCCAAGAAGGTTCAAACAAGTCAATGAATGATGTGAAGACAGCAACTCAGAGCCTGAATACAAAGGTCAGTTATGTGGATGAGAAAGTCTGAAACATGGATGAAAAATTCAGTGACATAAAAAATTATTAAAAAAATTATAGTCTGAAAAGAAACCAAATAGAAATGTTGGAAATGAAAAAGTCAAATAAATTCATCAAATAAAAACTATGGAAAACAGCATCAATAGACTAGATTAAGCAGATGAAAGAATACTATGGATGGAAGACAAGGTTAAAAAAAATCACATTGAGAGAGCCATAAACAAAAAGTAATCAGGCCCGGTGGTACAGTTCTTTAATCCCAGCTACTAAAGGATGCCAGGACTGAGACATCACAAATTCACAAGTTCAGAGCTACCCTGGGCTACGGAGTGAATTCAAGGCCAGCTTGAGCAACTTAGTAAGATTCTGTCTCAAAATAAAAATTAAAATGAAGATGAAGATATAGCTAAGTCATGAAGTACTTGCCTACCAGGCAAGAAACAACAGCCGCACATGCCAACCATCTTCTGCCGCCATACCTTCCCAGCCATGGCGGAGTCTGTTTTCTAAAGCCATGACCCAATATAACCCTCTCCTCCTTTACATTGTTTATGCCGCATGTTTTGTTAGAGAGACAAGAAAAGGAGCTACCATGTCTGAATAATTTTACTGTTGTTACTATTTCTGTTTCCCTTTTCTGATTTCTGTTCTTGAAGACCTGGGTTCAGCTCCAGATTCCACAACAAAAGAAAAAGAAAGAAAATGATATGAAAGCATTTCTCATGATTTTGAAGGACTCAAGGACATTATCAAAAGACCAAACCTGATCATCTGCAGGGTAGGTGAGCTACCCTGTAGAAGGGAAGAAGGAGCTGAGCTTTTAAAAAAAAAAAAAAACTAATTTGTAGAAAAATCTATTCAATGAAATTGAAAATTTTCCCACAACTATGGAACAATATGGACAAATAAGTACAAAATACATCTAGAACCTCCCCAAGATTTAAATTGCAGAACAAATAAAACTAAACTCTGCAAGAGAGAAAAACCAACTCTTTTACAAAGACAAATCTACTCCCTAATATCTGGGAAAGCATGGAATCATAGAGGTCAGATTCTTGAAGTAAATAACTGCTGAACAAGATGATTCTGTCCAGCAAAAAGATCCTTTCTAATTGATGAGTACATACGGATCTTCCAAGACAAGCACAGAATAAAGCTATTGATGATTACTTGGCCAGCATTACAAAAGATGCTTAAGAGAATGATACACACAGACAAGGAAGAAAGTCACTACATGGTTGCATTAAAAAAAATATTAATTAATCTCACAAAGGGACCAGATAAATAAAGAATCAGGAAAGAATCAAACATGTGTAGTTCAGAAAACCAGAACTCCATGAAGAATAAGGAAGAAAGAAAAGAAGAAACACTCTTTGAACCAACTAAGAAAACAACCAGTAAAACCAACAAATACTTCTGTACAATAACCCTAAATGTTAATGATCTCAGTTCCCCAGTTAAAGGATACAAACCTGTGCAGGAGAAACGAATCAGCAATTAAGAGTGTGTTCTGCACTTACTGAAGACCCAAATTCAACATACTTGATATTCTTGAATGAAGAAGTCATTATGAAACCCATAGCTTTGTACAGAGAGCATACACTAATACAATTATTAAAGAGAAAATAAATAAACTGTACCTCAAGAGTGGGGTGTGGATGACCAGAGGCAGTCTGCTCTTTTGTTTGTAAGGCAGAGTGGAAGCATCAATATGATCCATTCATGATAGCTCAAAAGATGATTTCTCTCTGCCAGGCACACAAACGTTGAGTCACCTGACCCTGCATGATTTAACGGACATCAGACACTTGTCATCTCCCATGGGAAAAGAATGGAGCATTGTTCATCTTTACAGTACCCTGACAAAAATCAGGAAATGGCTCTCCTTCTGGTAAGGAAACATCCCAGGCATGTGGCGTGAGGAGCTCACAGTGCTTTATGGGAGAAAGGAGTTCTTCCTCTCTTCGTGCTCATAATAGGCATCGCCAGTCTGCAGGGGGATAATATCTCAATGAAGAGCCCCTTATACTCCACACCTAAACATAGCTCACGGTAGTGCTGCCTATATGTAGACCACACATCAGCCTAGATGTAGACTACACATCAACATCCCTAAGATTTTTAGTGATTTTTTAAAATTATTTTATTTTATACATCCTGACCACAGTTTCCCCTTCCACCTCTACTCCTAGTCCCTCCCCTCCCACTTGCCCCCTAAACACCCCCCATCCACTCCTCCTCTGTTTCTCTCAAGAAAAGGCCAGGCCAGGCCTCCCATGGAGATAAATCAAACATGGCAAATGAAGTTGCAATAAGACTAGGTCCCTCTCATATTAAGGCTGGAGAAGGCAACCCAGTATGAGGAACAAGGTCCCAAAGCCAACAAAAGAATCAGAGACAGCCCCTGCTCCCACTGTTAGGAGTCCCAGAAAAGACCAAGTCACACAACTGTCATATATGCAAAGAGTCTAGGTCAATCCCATGCAGGCTCTCTGGTTGTCAGTTCAGCCTCTGTAGCATCCTGTGAGCCCAGGTTAGTTCATCCTGTGGGTTTTCTTGTGATATCCTTGACCCTTTTGGCTCCTATATCTTCCCTCCCCTCCTTCTGCAGGACTCCCTGAGGTCTGCCTAATGTTTGACTGTGGGTCTCTGCATCTGTTTCCTCCAATTGCCACAGGAAGCCTCTCTGATGACAGTTCTCATCTTGCTTTTAACTGTGTTACCTTGGATTAATCATCTCCCCTATCTGAGCTCGTTTGTCTTTGGGGTTCTCCATAGACCAAATGTGCAGTTTGGACTGGTCCTATCTATGCATGTCTCTGATGCTATTAAGCGTCTGGCATGTGTGCTAGGCACCAAGCACAAGGGCACATTGTGAACAGTCTTTGAGAGCCAGACATGATCAGAGGCCCACACTACAGTGCAGTGTGGGGACTGTGGCAGTGTGAAGAGAAAACTGGTGACGCTCAGAGGAATCCTTGCTGCCCTTCTGTCTCACATGTGACCAATTCTGTCCAATGGGAGGCTGACAAAAGTATTTGACTCATGAGCAAAGGCAGAGAAGAGCCCACCCAAACCCTCCAAGCTCCACGTACCTTGGTGCAATGTTCCTGGGATGCCTTATGCTGAGGCAATAAAGCTATAAGAGTTAGACAGCACGAATGCCTGGGTCAGCACATGCTAGGTAGAGCATGGGTTCGGATAACCCATGATGAGCTTTGAATGAGCAATAAATAAACTCCAATTATTAAGATCGGGGAGAGTTTTTGTTACTATGACCAATCTTATTCTATCTCAACTGATACAAACAAGACAAATAACCAGCAGTTGAAACTGAAATTGCTAAGGTGAGTGGGTATGATTAGCTTCTGGGTTTTGGACTAGCTGAGGTCAATGCTGAATTGATCATAATAACAGAGAAAGATTGATCCCATAACCCTTAATCTTTACTGCTGAATTTCTTCCAAATAAGTGTGGCAGAACACATTTCAAAGTTTTCCTGGAGGAACCCACCCACCTGAATTCACACAAACTAATTCAGAAGCGAGGTAGCATCTGAGGAATTACAGTTCCATGCCTTCTTGGCCACAGTCATTAAGTTAGCGATGGCAATGTAAAACAAGCCATCCCGGAGGAAGCTCTGAGCCTGTGCTATGTTTCTAAGAGCATCACTGGGGAGCATGGCTCTTGGTTATGTGTAGAGATGTAAGGCTGTAGCCATCGGAAAGAATCTGCCTAAAATAAAAACAACAAAGATAAAGCAAGAAAACCCAGGTATTACTGTTTATCCTGTCTGGTCTAAAGCAGGTCATAACTCTGGGTCATGCCTTGGATCTCAGCTCCAAGCAGATTCTCTCCCACCCCTTCTCTAACTCCTAGATCTCCTGCTGTCTTCTTAAAACTCATTGTACATCCACAAATGTCTCCACATCTTTCCTGAACATCCCTATCACCTTGATCCAACTGAAACTACCTTCTGAGAAGCACTACTTCCCCTCCAGGCCTTACATAAACAACAGATTTCCTCCCCACTTACATGAGGTTCTCCTAGCTCCACCTATTGTTTGGGTGTGGGTCTCTGTATCTGTTCCCATCAGATGCCAGAGGAAGCCTCTTGATGACAATCAGGCTGGCACCCATCTGGAGTTCTGGTAGTCAGTGTGGCCTCTGTGCTTGCTTGCTTACTTTTTAGATAAAGGAATTCACTATGTAGCCCAGGCTAGGCTAAAGCTCCTTATATAGTCCGTGTTGGCCTTGAAATGACCTCAGCATCCCAAGTTCTGGGATTCTAGGCATGGACCACCCCTCTATACTCCACAGCAGTTCTTGTTTATTAAATTTACTCATTGGTTATTTTTTCACGTCCAAGTCCCCCCATAGATCTCTCACAGATGATCACACCCTCTTCCTTGACATGCCTTTGCACTTGGCTTCTGGGACTCCTCTCTGCCTCTGGTTCACATCCATCTCTTGGCCCCACAACCAATTTCTTGTGGTCTCATCCACCGTCCCACACTCTGGTAATAATAAAGGGCATAGATTTGTTTCTAGACTGTTCTACTATTGTTAATCTCTCTACATACACTGCCACTGAGGTATAGAGTAGACAGCACAGCAAACAGAAACCCCCTAAACCCTCTCTTAGAATACTAGTGCTGACCTTGTGTCCAAGGTTCTCATCCACCGTCCACACCCAGTGTCTCCCCGGTCTCATCCTCCGTCCACACCCAGTGTCCCCCTGGTCTCATCCACCGTCCACACCCAGTGTCCCCCTGGTCTCATCCACCGTCCACACCCAGTGTCCCCCTGGTCTCATCCTCCGTCCACACCCAGTGTCCCCCTGGTCTCATCCTCCGTCCACACCCAGTGTCACCCCAGTCTCACCCACCATCACCACTCTCTTGGATTGTTACAGCCACTTTACAATAGGCCTTTTACCTTCTCCCTTGCCCCTCACAGTCCATATTCATCAGTTCTTTAAAATGTAAGATAAGTCAACAACACACTTCTGCTAGAACCCTCCAATGGTTTCCATATGCTCTATGAAAGTACCTACTGTCCATACAATGTCAATAAAGAAAAATAAACAATTTGTATGCCTTGGCTTTGCATGCCCTGGCCACCTGCCTGACCACATCTCTCTTCACCTTTTCTGCTTGTCACTTTTATCTTCTGGTGCCCTGGACCAGAGCAAGCACCCTCTCTAGTGTATGTACCTGAAACATAAATTTGGTAAATTATAAATAAATCTGAACCCTCATGTTTGTCTTAAACAACACGAAGGCTGCCATAGCTGAGACTGTAGACGGAACATTTATTTCTCACCGTTCTGAACACCGTAAGACTGAGATAAAAGCTCAAGCAGATCTAATGACCAGTGAGCACATGTCCCTACTTTTCAATGGCTGTAGCCTCTCATGATGGAATGCAGAGTCAAAGAACAAAATTCCACATCTCTTGTTTTATGGGTGCTCACCTCATTCATGAGGGCCCGTCTCATGACCTACGCACCACACCAGGGCTTCACCTTCTAACGCCATCTCACCTTGGGTCAGGAGTTCAGCCATGATTTATGCACATGACCTCAAGCATGAAGCTTAATCAGCCTATGATCCTTTCATCCAGAAAACAGATTTTAAAGACTGTATCATCCTGCTGTTGCTAAATTATTGGCATCACATGTGTGATGTGTCTTCCATTGTGCCAGAATTTGATAGTTAAATACAGTTGTTGGTGATGGTTTTCTCACTCATTGATACTAATGCTGCAAATTGTAGCCAGGAATGCAGTTGTGAATCCTGCAGGTAATCCTTATGCCCTTCTAGAACCTTCATGGACAAGATTCAATACACTTAGTGTATATCAGTCAGGCATGACCGGTCCTGGTAGACCTGTTGGCAAGGCATCCCCCACTCCACCCACAAGCATGAGGCTCCATCAACAGTCTTTCATGTAAGTACACTTTTTCTAAGAGAAAAAATAGCTCACCCGTATGACAACGATTCCATCATTCGGGACACAAGGGTGGTATTCTGTGCAATGAAAGTAATTTACTAAATGGTCCTCCAGTGCTGTGGAAGAGTGAATTCATTTTGCACAGGTCACAAGTTTACATCCAGAGAGTGGTTTCCTCTCTGCCAGAGCAGACCCAAGTCTAATGGAAAATTGAAGCGCAGTACCAACAATGGTTCCCATTAGTCCTGGTCCTTAGGAGCCTGGCTGAGGGAGAGAGATGTGAGCAGCGGCTATCTGTGGAGGACCCAGATGAGTCTCCATTGCCACTCTTAGGACTGTCCTCTCCTATGGAAGGGACCAAAAGGCTGGAGAGTAAGAAGGTGAGGGGAGCATGTACAAGTTGTCAAAAGAGAAGATGACAGAAGGGGCTCAGGCCACAGACAGAAGCACATGTGTGGAAGCTCAGTAAGGCTAGCCCTGATTCCTGTGTCAGGAGAGTCTGTGTTGTTGAAATCACAATCCAGACACAGACAACTTACAGCATAGGATACTTGTGTCTCTCTCTCTTCCTCTCTTCCTCTCTCTCTCTCTCTCTCTCTTTCATTTTTGAATAGTCTCCTCTTCACATGTGCATGCCCTCCCTGGGGCTGCTTTTCCCAGATACATCTCAGTGTTTCTCAGCAGATCTGCATTTAGAACCTGCCCTTTTGGAACATTCAGCAATCACTCCAAAATGTCACACAAGGCCTCCCTACATAAGGAGACATCACAGCACACCCCACCAGGGCACGTGAGGTTCAGCACCACAATTCCAAGCTTACTTTTCAGGCTGCCTAAGATCAGAAGACAATCCAACAACTACAACACTATTCAGCAGTGTGAAATATCCATGGGGCAGATTTCAGACAAGCTCTAAAGGTGAATGGAAGAGGGCAGACACAAAGTCTGGATCCCTGTCTAGTTCAGTTGCCGCTTTCAGCCACTCCACACCTCTCTTTTGCCTGCTAGAACTATTACAGTCCGTGATTTCATTGTAAAGGACTAGTTTAAGATCGGACAACCCTGGTCTACAGGGTTTTATATGTTTTGTAGGGGGAAAAAAAGATTTGATCAAACTAACTTGATAAATCCCAGGTTTTTCAAGTCAAGGACTTCCATCCAGGAAACTCCTAAAAATGTTAGTTAAACATTAGATAAACACGTCCATTCATAATATGGACATCTGAACCATACAGCAGCAGGATTATCTGAGACAAAGTCCCCACTGGTTGACAGTGGTTTAGCCCAGACACTCTGGGGCCAAATTTCTGGGTTTGGATCCTTGTTCTTCTCTTAGAGGGTGGCCTTGATCTAGTCATGATCTCATCTTGTCACAGCTCTCTGCTGCTCTGTGTCTACGAGAAAAAAAAAATTGTCATGGCACCTGTTCATATCATTCACATGAGATTTAATGAGCTTAAAATGAATAAAGTATTTACACAAGTAGCTACCAACAATGCTTTTGAAAAACTGCTATGAATATAAATTGTTTCAGGCTCTCAGAAGCAAAATGGTACATCCACCCTTTGATGGAAAAGACTCCAGGAGCTGAAGATAGAACTCAGCCACTAAGACCACTGGCTGGATTCAATTCCCAGCACACACGTGGCAGCTCCCAACCATCTGTAACTCCAGGTCCAGGGGATCCAGTGCCCTCTTCTGGACTCTGAGGACACTATATACATGTAGTTCACAGATATACAAGCAGGCAAAATACTCAAATACATAAGATAAAATTAAACTAAATTATTTTAAAAAAAAAAGAATATTGGTTTCCTTAAAAAAAAAAAAGCATCCCATTTCTCTTTCCCTTCCTAAAAACTGGCCTGTTTTTAGTCTGTAAACAAAACAACAAATGCTTAAGTTAGGAATGAACAGAACAAAAAGTTGATGGAACGTTATACAATATGCAGATGTAGAAAGAAGATGTTCAGAGTAGGAGGTTTTACAGAAAAATACCAGATAGGGACTGAATGCCATTTAGCCTGATTGCACAAAGTCCCAGGGCCTGGGAAGCTGACACTTCATGCAGCTGGGCATGCAAACCAATACATATGGGCACGTTTGTATGTGCTGAGCAGTAAAGTTCCCAGATTTTGCTGTTAATTTGCTGAACTGAGAAAAAAAAATCTACTTCTGTAACATAACACTATGACCCTATCAACATCCTGAATGCTTGTTGGGAGGTAGCTTTTTTTTAATGACCATATTTAAAGGATTCTCTTGAATAACAATGATTATGAATCTGTATTTCTCCAAAAGCCCCTTCTCTGACATCTCTGCCTCCATTCCCTCTCCTAGTCTATCCTTTCCTGCATCTAATGAGAGTGCCACGCTTTGCTTAAGACATAGTAGAGTCCAGAGCTCATCCCACCAAGGCAAGCAAAACTCTAAGGTATTTCTAAGCTTGCTTTCCGGGCTCACTGACATCAGAAGGCAATCCGACCCGCAGCGCCACTCAACGGCGTGAAATATCTGCTACGCAGATTGCAAAACCCTGCATTGTCCTTGTATTTGCTCAGTCTCGTTGCAAGTTTCCTCTAGATGACTTTCGTCTTAAGGATTTGAGAAATGATTGGAAGCCTTCTGGACTGTCAGTCCTCCGTGTGGGAGAGCCACTCTGTCAGACAGCCTCCCAAGGCTGGAACTATGGAAGAAGCCAGCAGCCTCTCTTCCTGTCCTGGTCATTGTAATCAAACCTGGGCCTGTACATATCACCAACCGTTTGCTCCCTGTCTCCACGTCCATTCTTTGACCTTCTCCTTGCGGTGCTGAGATGAGCCGAAGTCAACACCAGTCTGGCACACTGGGCTGAAGAGCTGGCTTTGAAGGAAGTCGGGAGAGGGAAGAGAAGACAGCGCCTTCCCTTCCTGCTCCCTCCCTGGCTGGGGGGTGCTCTCTCACAGTGGCCCGCATCCCCCACTGTCCTGTGCACTGCTCAGGACCCCCCTAAAGGCCTGGGGTGTGTTTATTCCCTTGATTTCACCCACGCTCCTTTAAGCAGCCTCTTGTTTGCAGTCTCTTTGGCTGGAAATTGGATTTATTAGCTGACATATTGACAGTTAAAAGAAACTTAGCTTCAAACATATATAAATCATTTCTCAGCATTACAGTTAAAGAAATATATCCCATTTGCATGTACATATAGCTCAGCTCTACCCCAGGTAAGCAGCCCTACTGAAGGAAGTCAGACTTACTGCAAATACCTCAACTTCTTCAGGAGCTGTAATACCCGGTTCCCAAATGAGTTCAAGCAGCACATATATAGCACCCACTTACAAGACAGAGATAATTGCTTAGCCAAGATTAGAAATGTTTTGAAGTGTAATAAAGTAATGTTCTCTTAAAAGGAAAAAAAATGTACATTGAAATTTTTAATTTAGGATCTGACAACATTAATCCACTTTGGCAACCCTCTCCTGTTCCTGGCCTTTCTCCTTCCTTCCTGGGACCTAACTCTCTTCAAGGCTGAATTGTTCCTGTCATGTAAACTTCAATGATTCCCACTTAGAGAGAGCATTAAGTAGCCAGTTTCCCATCTGGCATCCAGCCTGATCCTGCGTGTGGTACTTTCTGTTCTTTGAGCCATTCTAGTTTTCTTCTTCCTCACTGACCACAGCTTCACAGAACTGGAGACTCTCTTCCTCATGGCTTTTTTTCTCAGCATGTGGCCCCTCACAAGCACTCAAAAAATATTGCCATGAGAATTAAGGAATGGACACAGGAGACAACTTCCTGGTCAGTAGTACAAACACTAAGGTTGGCAATTAATAAATGGGACCTCGTGAAACTGAAAAGCTATTGTAAGACAAAGGACACTGTCAAAAGGACAAAATAGCAGCCTACAGAATGGGAGATGATCTTCACCAACCCCACATCTTACAGATGGGTACAGATCTAAACAGAGTTTTCAACAGAAAAATCTCAAATAGACTAAAAAAAAAAAAAAAAAAAAAAAAAAAAAAAAAAAAAAAAAAAAAAAAAAAAAAAAAAAAAAAAAAAAAAAAACACTTAAAGAATTGTTCAACATCCTTAGCTATCAGGGAAATGCAAATGTGAGATTCCATCTTACACTGTCAGAATAGCTAAGATCAAAAGCACAAATAACAGCTTATGCTGGAGAGGATGCGGAGTGAGGGGAACACTCCTCCACTGCTGGTGGGAGTGCATACTTGTACAGTCACTTTGGAAATCAATATGGTGGTTTCTCAGAAAACTGGGAATCAATCTACTTCAAGACCCAGCTATACCACTCCTGGGCATATACCCAAAGGGTGTTCAATCATACCATAGGATACTTGCTCATGGTATGATAGACACTACTGTGTTCATAGCAGCTTTATTCATAATAGCCAGAATTGGAAACAACCTTAGAATCCCCTCAACCAAAACATGGGTAAAGAAAATGTGGTACATTTACATAATGGAGTATTATTTGGCTCTTAAGAACAATGACTTCATAAAATTTGAAGGCAAATGGATAGAACTAGAAAAAAATCATCCCATGTGACATAACCCAGACCCAGAAAGACTAACATTAGGTATGTGTTCACAAGTAAGTGGATATTAGCTATAAAGGATAGCCATGCTACAATCCACAGACCCAGAGAGGCTAGGTCACAGTGAGGGCTTAAGGTGGGGTTGTTGCATGGATCTCCTTGGGAAGGGGAAATAGAAGAGATCTCACGGGTGGACTTGGGACGAGAGGTGGTGGAAAAATGAGAAATCGGGTTGAGGAGTAAAAGGAAGGGAAGAGTCCTGAAAGAAATGACTGGAAAGAGGGTGGCACATTTAAGAGACAGATAGAAACCTGGTGCATGGAAACTCCCAGGAATCTATAATGATGACCCACATAAAACTCCTAGCAGTAAGGGATACATAGCCTGAACTGTCAATCTCCTGTGACAAGGCAAGACTTCCAGTGAAGGGACTGGACCCCACACCAGCAACTCAACCTTTGATCTACAGTCTGTCCTGCCTATGGGATGTGCTGAAGTAAGGGTGACTCAGAGACTGAAAAAGTGGCCAACCAATGACTGGTCCAGCCTGAGACCCATGACACAAGACTGAGCCCACCCCTGACACTGCCTGGAGTGCCCGGCCCAGAGACCTAGGATAGAACCAAACACAATTGGAGAAAAGAATGTGAATGTAATGGTGCCTAACAATAGTATGCTGTACTTATAGATTGGTGATTACCCCAATTGTCATCAGAGAGGCTGCATCCAGTAACTGATGGAGGCAGTTGCAGAGACCCACAGCCAAACTTACACCAAGTTTAGAGAATCCCGCTGGAGAGAGGGAGGAAGTATTTATGAGCCAGAGGGGTCAAGGACACCACAAGAAAACCCACAGAAACATCTAACATGTACTCATAGGAGCTCACAGAGCCTGAACCGACCACCCAGGAGCCAGCATGGGACTGGCCTAGGCCTTCTACATATATGTGACAGGTGTGTGCGTGGTCTACTTGTGGGACTCCTAACAATGGGAGCAGAGGTTGTCCCTACTGCTTTGGGGAACTTATCCCTCACACTGGATTGTCTTTCTGCAACTTGTTGTAACAGAACAAACAGCCCACTGAACACACACCACAGAGGTGGGAAAAGACTTCTCAAATGTAAAATCTGAAGACAATGGAAAGTCTTGAGGAAGCCAGGATTTGCAGGACCAGGAGCCCCTGTGAGGAGACCCCACTGTGGCGGGCCCAACAGTCCCCTTTTTCCCTTCCATATGTGCTGTGTGTGGAAAAGCTGAGGCCAAACAATAATCAGCACCTAAGATACAAAATGATGGAAGAAGGAAGGAGAAAGATAGATAGATAGATAGATGATAGATAGATAGATAGATAGATAGATAGATAGATAGATAGATAGATAGATAGATAGATAGACAGATAGATAGACAGATAGATAGACAGATACATAGATACATAGATAGATACATAGGTAGATACATAGGTAGATAGATACATAGATAGATATAAACAAATGATTTTGTGGATTTTCAGCAGCCTAACAGTCTAGAGAGACAAAAAATGGAGTTCAGGGCCAGTGAGACTGCTCAGAGCAGGAAAAGCTATAGGAGGGAAGGGAAACCAAGGCAGAGCCAACAGTCTGGACAGCACCACTCCTGCGAGGCATTTACCGACTCATCAGAAACTCCTAGATTCAGGCAAAAAGAGGCCTCTCAGGGAGAAAGGAGCCAGGCAGGGCTACTGACAGTGTCATGTAGCAGAAGATTCTAAGGTCCCCTGGAAAGAGTATCATTCAGAACCTGTAGCCTTTGTACATACTATTGACTATCAGTAAAGTTTTATAAGACATCCAAGAGATATGACCACGAGATGTTTTAAAAGCAACAGGAGCAGGCTCGGGGGTGGAAACGCAATGCAGAGACAAAATTCCTTGCCTGGCATGCAGAAGGCTATGTACTGCATAAAGAATAAATAAAAATAAAATTGGAAACAGGCCCTCTAGAGACCCAATGAGTTATTTAAGTACTTCTGAACACCTAAAGTTGCTAAGCTAATGAAAATCTATAAAACTGAAAATTGCACCAGGGAATTAAATCTATAAAAAGTAGATAGAAATTCTAAGTTGATATTAGCTTACCCTAACATGCACAAAGCCATGGGTTTGATCAACACTACTAAAAATAAATGAATGAATCAAATGAATGGGTATTAAAATTAATTCAGTAAGTGGATTTAGCTGGAAAGGGGGCTAACAATGTGGAAGACAGAAAAATAGAAGCTGCTCCAGAAAAATAAGGTAGAAAAATCTGCAGGAGATACAAAGAAATCCCATAGAAAAATACAACATACATGGGATTAAAGTCTCACAAGAAAAGGAGGGGAAGTGGGGCACAGACCAATACGCAAAAAGACATTGACCAAGAACATTTAAAGTTGACAAAAGGCATCAAATCACAGGGTCTAGAAGCACCTCAAGAGGCACAAAGATAAATACAAAGGAAACATCAAAGCACCTTGGTGATGTGGGATTCCCCTCTGTATGCTGTGAATATGTTTTATTATCACTGGTTAATGAATAAAGCTGTTTCAGCCAATGGCTTAGCAGAGCAAAGCCAGGCAGGAAATCTGAACACAGATATAGAGAGAGAGTAGGCAAAGTCAAGAAGACACTATGTAGCTGCCCAAGGAGACAGACTCCCAACCCTTACCAATAAGCCACAGCCTCATGCCAATACATAGATTAATAGAAATGGGTTAATTCAAGATGTAAGAGTGACCTAGAAATATGCCTGAATCATTGGCCAAACAGTGTTGTAACTAATATAGTTTCTGTATGATTATTCAGGTCTGAGCAATCGGGCAATGAACACACAGTCTCTGCCTACACCTTGGAGAAACCAGGAATAGAGTTCAGTGGCAGAGCCCTTGCCTAGGGTGCATGAGCCGTGGGTTTGAGTCCAAGCAAGAAAAGACAGCCAGATCAAACTGCTAAACAGCAAGTACAAAGAGAGCCTCAGAGAGACACACAAAAAGGAGAGCATTGAACTTCGGAAGATCAGATAAAAGATTCGCAATTCATTTACTCAAGTACACATGAATGTTTTTAATTTATCAAGAGGGTTGAGCCTTAGCAAAAACAAAGGTTAAAAAAAGACATCATCCTTTCATCTGGCAGTCCAAGCTTAATGTCAAGAGAAACATAAATACAAACAAGATCCTCATAAAGTCTGCCAAGAGAGTTGTTTTTTTTTAAGAACATCAAAAGAGGAGCGTGAAAGTTACAGAGCATGTGTGTGTGTGGTATTGTTAGACACACAGAAGTAGCAACCCAGGAAAGACACAGAGGGGTGACACCAAACATCCCATTGAGCAATAACGATATGTCTCTTGGGATTCAGTACACAGAGAGATCAGAAAATAGAACTGAACAGCTGCAAACAGATTTGATAGAAAGTTGAGGCCCACCACAAGGAATTACTGGCAAGAAAGGACCTTAACCCAAGACAATCTGTAGCCAGAGTGCTGTGGGGAAGCATGCAGGGTGCCCGGGAGCCTGTGAGAAGAAAACAGTTTCCACCCACAAGGCCAGCTAGAATGCCATCTTATGTCCTGCTCCAGACAAGCAAGGGATGGTGGGACCTCACCCGAGGCAGCAAAAATAGAAAAGGAAACGTAAGAGAGTTCTCTTGACAATGTTTCAAGGTCAACAGCAACAGGACTGGGCAGCTGTTGATTGGAGGAAACAAAAATCTAAGAGAAAGTTGATTGAATGTGTAGGCGATGTCACAGAGGTTTTAGGGTATCTGTTGCTTAGAGACAACATCACAAGACTTGTTGAGTTTAGAAATATCCATGGACCTTTCTGAAATGCCTGTCAGGGAGCTGGACAGAACAGCGTGCAGTCCAGGCACTGTAGCAGGCGATATGAAGCTGTAAGGGCTCTAGAGGGGATGAGGCAGCCTAGAGAAGGCTGGCAGGGCGAGAGCTGAGTAAAGGGTAGTGACCTCAGGCCACATCTCAGGAAATGAAGATTACCCCAAACAAAACAGACTTGGGTTAACTATTCTGAGATCTGTGAAATATTTTAATTGAAAAAAAAAAATCAAGAGGGCACTCATTAGACAAGAAAACAGTTTGAGAAGCTGCTCTATTCCCCTTCAGAGTTTATGTTTTCCTGAAGCCTTTTGCTTTTCTGCTTAGACAGCAGGAACACTAATGATGCGAGCTGTAGTTAAAGAGCATTTTCCAAGTCTGCCAGCTGAAAGTTTCGATATGAATAATGCCAGAGGCATGGAGGGGAGAGTTGAAAGGCGATATCTGGGCTGTGTTTTAAAAATAATGCACGTTACATAAAGAGAAACATCATTTAAAATGAGATGTGGGCTTCATAATATTAATTAGTTACTTTGATTTAAGTGAGTAGACTCATCCTCGCTGTTTGCGCATGTCAACGGGGAGACTGGTTCTGTGCGGCAGCCGGTTTCCTTCGTGTCAGATATGACTTATGAACAGGAATATGCCGTCATCAGTGAGAGCAGGAGCTTTTGGCTGCCCTCACATTATTGCAGAATACTGAAGTTCAGGTCAAGAAGAGCAAACTTCCTTCTGCAGCAGAAATTCTCTCCCAGGGTTACACCGGATGTGATTTGAACTCTTGTGGTTTTGGGCCACTTGTAGCTTATTTCTTAAAAAGTCTGTTGATCTACTTACTTCAAGTCCTTAGGCTGTTCCAGAAATGCAAAATTAGTTACAGTATGTCTCCTTTTGTCTTTAGAGGTGACTCCCGCAAAACACTTTGCTACATCCCTAAAAACTGGCACCCTGCTAAAACACTCCCCAGTACAGACTGTGAAATAGTCCATAATTACTCAGCCCCCCGTAGAGTCAAGTCAGTCCCTTGAGCAAAAAAAGAAAGAAAGAAAACAGAGAGAGAGGGAGAGAGAGAATAAATAGGAAAACAAAGGGAGACAGAAGTTATGTTTTAAGGAGATAACCCAAAATATCAAGATGTTATAAGCAAGAGCTAACCTGGGCAGTGGCTGATATTAAGCACTGTAGTGCCATCTGTGAAGGAGCGATTCTTAGGAATTGTGCAAATCGAAAAGTTCCAGAGAGGAGGAGAAGCTAACTGTAAAACACTGGTGCATATCCTTATTTTTTGTTTTTGTTTGTTTGTTTGTTTGTTTTTTTGGTGTTATGGGAATAACATTTGCCCTACATTTTGCCACCCAACTGAGGAACAACGGCTTAGGTTTGGTGTTTTCATGTGGTTGCAGCCACTGAAAAGCCACACCTTCATTATATGCTGGAAATAAGGTCAAAACTATAGTTCCACTCACTCCCAAGTCCACATTTGTGTCTCCTGCACCCATTTAACACACACATACCCACGATGGGGGGGGAGTAACAGAGAGACAGAGAGAGAGAGACAGAGGAGAGAGAGAAACCTAACACAAAGGAAAAGCAAGGAAGATTCATTCCCTGCAAATCTGATGTCTTACTTGAGTGGGATACTTCAGCCTGGTGTAGGCCAATCCAGGCAAAATGGCTGCCTGGTGGTCACTGGCACAGCCAGCCCCTTGTTCACAGCTCTTCAAGCAATTTCCCTCATTTAGCTAGTTTTACTAGATTTTTCTTTCTAGGATCTTATGGTTTATCACTCACTAAACAGTTAATAAACACCTACAATGCACAAAGTGCTCCATAGAGAAAGATGCACATCAATGTTGGGACTTGGCAAGATACGTGCTGTCGATTATGGAGAGCAGACAGGCTCCTCTAGGTCTGGAAGACAAGCTGCTATCTTAGAGGTGGGTGTGTATGGACAAAGCTACAGCATGTTATGAACTTTTAAGTCTGCAATCACCAGGACTTTTTGTAGGTGACTTACTAAGTTCACTGAGCACTATGGGGGAGGGGGTTGAAGTGCTCACCAACGGGTTCCAAGTGCATAAAACTGAGAGTGGAGTCTACCCAAGGATTGCTTTGTAATCAGCAGGGGCGGGGCACTCACACCCAGAAAGGTAAGGAGATCTCATTAGACTCAAGAGAAGAAAAGATCGACCTTAGATCTGGGGAAAGAAAAAAAAAATCTGAGATGCTGATAACGAACATCTGAAAGAGGCCCTAGTTTGTTCAGAAGCCTTTCATGAGCTCTCACTTGCTAAATCTCTCCATCTTCTCTCTCTAATTGCTGGCATGGAATGCCATCTTATCTTGGCGCAGCTTTCAGCATTTAGCAATACTAAGGGAAGGAGGCATCAGTTGGGGCGCTTAAGGAAGACTTTATGTAAGAGGGGATATCAGAAGCCAGCCCAATGGGTAAACCATTTTTGATCTCAGATGACGTCTCACATGTAGCCCAGGCTGGCCTCTAACTCGATAACCTCCTGTCTCAACCTCTGGAGCAGCTTAAATTACAGGTCCACACCACCACACCCAGCTCCCAGCGTGTGAATGATGAAGAGGCAAGCACAAAGCAACAGGACAGAGAGGGCATCACAGACATCACAAAATCCCTGGGAACACTGTATGGACGGGGATAGAGAATGCCAGCCTGGTTGAGCGGCAGAGGCCGGTTCTGCAGGACCTTGCCTGCCACATTGATTTTCCAGGCCGAATCTGACGTCAGCACATCCACACTGAGAAGTCTAATAGTTTCTGAGCAGGAAGGGCGATTTGATTCCGTCGCCTATCTGATTGCCCCCCCATCATACTGCCTCAACTGTTAATGCCCTGGAAATACCTCTATTTCAATTAACAACTTCCCAGAGGCAAAGGGAGGGAGGGTGTTTATTAATCCAAGGAAAGAGGTATCAATGAGGTAATGTCTTTGGACAGAAGCTTCCAAGCACACCTCAGAATACTAAGATAGTGTTTCTTTTCTTCTCTTCTATTTTCTCCTCCTCTTCTCTGCCACATCCCCCCACCCTGCCTGCCCTACCCCCACCCTTCTCTGACATAGGTCTTGCTATGTAACACATCCTGGCCTGGTAGTCTGTATATAGCTCAGATTGGTCTTGAACTCACAACAGTTCTACCTGGGTGCTATGATCACAGGTATGTGACACCAGATTTACCTCAACTAAGGCAGTATTTCCTAAGGCCCACTGCTGAGATACAATAAAGGGCTGGGGCAATGTTTTCCTCTTTGTTTTCCCCCCAGATAACCAGGCGATTCAGCCAGCTTACTGCATAGTCTGTACCAAGCATCACTCAAATTGGGAACAACTGCATTTTCCTCCATCCACTGCCTACATATTTGCCTGATTAGATGTTCCTTCTCTATCCCTGGACCACAACTCAACAGATGGAAATTTTTTCCATCCCTGTCGTCCCCCCCAAAGAAGCTCACTTTTAATAACAAAAGTCCATTCTCAGACCTAGGCTAGTCTCCATGAAAATAACCAGTCCCCCACAGGTCAGTGCTTAACTTCCTGTACCTCATCAAACCCCACTCCTTCCGTTTAGCCTGGCCAAGCACAGGAAGGGGGTGGCTAAACTTCTGCTGCACCTTCATATGTAATCCATGCCTCTCCTAGAGTTGGAGTTAGAAAGGGGGGAACAGCACAAAATAAATATACATGCTATCTAGCTGATATTCTTAGGGCCCTGTGTTGGTGCCGTGGGAAGACAGCCCCGACCACAGGAAGAAAAGGCAAAGCCTTGTCTTCTAGAGTAGAGGCTTGGCGGCATCTATCAAGCTGCCTGATCTCTACTCTCCTCATGTAGGTTGGAGGTGTTCATTGCACTCCTGCTCACGGTTTTGGTTAACTCTTAAATGTGAGCAGCCCATATTCAGCCAAACTTCTGAGGAATTTATGATCTAGTTGTTACTGGCTTTGGGGCTTCAGCAGAAGTGCCAAGTGGGTGTCGGATGCAGACTCAAGTTGCCACTCGCTGATTGTGGCAATGCTTATCTCTCCCAATCGCTCACGAAACCGCAACAAATGCAAGGCAATGGCGATGGAAGTATTGCACAGGAAGCCTTCAGTTGGCTTGAATTTATTTTTTAATGTATTAGTGAACTTTGACGCCATAAGCATAACTAATAACTGATGTTTAGGTACGAAAGTAGAGCCTTTTCTTTGCTTGAGCAATTATGATCTACCAAATAACTCTACAGAAACGTCCGATTATGTGGCTGCAGAAGTTCTACAGTGCCATGCTGAATACGACTCTGTTACTAAACCACACATCGTGTGAGCAGATAAGAAATCCTCCCTATTTCATACCTTGACTGAGGCAGGAAATGGCAGGGCTACAGGGAAAGGCTTTGTAAACAGCATGCGCTATAGGCAGAAAATGGTGGCTTCATGTACACAACCTCACAGCACATTTTGGCAGTATTTCTAACACAGCTCTTGGGTTATGAGGACCCTGTGTCTCTGTGACCAAATATGTGAAGCTCAGTGTCAGAGATGTCGCTCCAAATTCACCAGTGCTTGAGCACAAATACCCACCTTCACTTAATATTCTGCTACAGTCAGCTCTTTTTTCAATTTATTTTATTTTACAAGCATTGGTGTTTCGCCTACATGTATGTCTGTGTGAGGGTGTTGGAGCCCCTGAAACTGAAGTTACTACAGGCAATTGTGAGCTGCCATGTAGGTGCTGGGAATTGAACCCAAGTCCTCTGTGCTCTTAACTGCAGAACTATCTCTCCAGCCCCTGCAGTCAGTTCTTTAGCACACACAGCAAGTTATTAAAATCCAGCAACTGCAGAAAACATTGGCCTCTGCCTCTGCAAGAAAGAAGGTGATGGAAAGTCTCTATTCTTTGTCAGTTTCCTACACATTTCTCAATTATGCAAAATGTTTAGACTCATAGGCATGTTGCTCAGCTAACAGATATCCATGGAGCACTCAATAGACCCAAGAGCCTATGGAACCTACCACATGTGCCAAGCAATCTCTAAGACTAGGGTGCTGGGCCCATCCACTATCGCAGCAGGTTACAGCACATTTGCTTGTGAAGTCAACTTCAGAAAGGGCTATGGGTTCAGAAGGAGAAAAAGAAAGAAAATGGAAAGTCGTCAAGAGGAAGAAGATATTATAAATCCCTAGCAGAAAACACTGGAACTATCAATAAGGGAGTTTTAGGAGGATCTGGGGGTGCAAAGAAAAGAATATGACCAAAATATATGAAAAAATAAAAATAAGTTCAAAAAAAGAAAAAATAATTACATTTAAAGAGAAAACAGATCTAGCGATACAGTTCTGAGATTAGGAAGTGTGACTCACAGACAAGTCAGGTTTTTCCATTTGACAGATTGGGTCACATGTCTTCTAAGTCTCTACTACCCAAAGCGTGGCCCACAAACAGCATCAGTATTGCCTGCCTGGAGCTTGCTGAAGATGCAACTCTTGGGCCTGACACAAGAGCTCAGTGTCTGGATTGCAAAAAAGATGCCTTCAAATGATTCATATGTGTTTGAAAGTTTGAAAATGAATTGGTCCAGGTGTCAAGTGTTAACTGCACAAATTGCACACGTGCATGCGTGCACGCACACACACGCACACTGAAAATAAGAAGTCCACTTGGGTAGGCATTCTAAGCTACAGAGATGGGAATAACTCAAAGTGTGTCCTATACAAACCTAAAAGACTATAGTTGCTGGTGTCTCCATTTGGCACTCATTTCCTTTTGTAGGAAATGATGTTTGAGCAGCGGCTTTAAAATTCAAAAGAGCCTCTTACTATCAAGCAAGACAGCCAGAACAATGCTGAAGAGGATCTCACCCGTTCCTGGGACAGCATTTATAGTGTTTCATGATGTAGCCACATTATTTGTAGCTTCAACATACATATTTACACTTCTGTAAAAGATTTGTACCAAAAGAAAAGCCTCCAATAAGACTCTGAATGGCCCCAAAGAAATACCAGGTAGAATAAGAAGGTAAAGAAGAATATGCTTCAAGCATCTTGGACGTCTCAGACATTTTGACAATAGATATGGTTTTGAGTTGCTGATAATCCAAGCAAAAAGAGAAATATTGTGAGCTGATAAATGCATCTTATCACAAGCATCCCTCTTGAGAGGAGATATTTTTTGTAATGCCTACTTATCATCAGAAGGAAGAAGTTTAGTATTTACTCAAAGAGTAATGAACAACAAAGTCTTCAGACAACAACAACAAATGAATTATGATCTTGCTTTGCATAGTGTAGCTATATCTGAATGTCTTCACGATAGAGAAAATCTTTTGGATTTTTTACCCTCCACGGTAGGTTTAAATGCAACATGCAAAATCAAATCCAAGGTCAAACTTGTAAATACATTTCCTCTTGTTCTGTCCTTAAGAACATACAGTAGAAATTACAGTTTCCAAGCATGCATGAGAGCTTGTCTAACATTCACAACAACCTATGGGTGTTATATCCTTCTTTGTTACTATATGGCAATCAAACCTTGAAAGATCGCGGTCCCAGCTCCATCCTAGAACTTAACCTGAGGCCCATGTCCCCACTCCACAGCCCACTGTGCTTGAAGCCACAGCAAGCTGCCCATTCTTGAAAGGTGGGATTTAATTTTGGTGGGCTCTCCCAAAGTCTCATTCCCAGCTACCAAATGGCAAGTCTGAGGGGAAGTAACTCCAACGAGGAGCAGAAGATGGGTCTAGAATAGCCGAAGCATCGACTGCCCCCACTTCTGAAGTTCACTCTTGGAAGGATCAGCAGGAGAGGGCTCTTCATCTACAAACTGCCTGCGCCCACACACTTGACAGAGGCAGCTAAAACCTTAAGAAAGCTAAAAGTCTAGAATAAAGCTGAGATTGGGGAAGGGGAAAAAAAAGCAAGTCTACCACAATCAAAGAAAAATGGCCAAGAAGAACCAAAATGACCTCTACTGGGATTGACCATCCAGTGACAAGTGTGTCTGGCCAGAACTCAAAAGAGGTATCACATCCAAAGAAAGACTGCCGAAGAGCAATGCAGGGGTGAGCAGGCCGTGCAAGGGCGAGCAGGCCGTGCGGGGGGGGGGGGGGGGGGGGGGGGGGGGGGGGGGGGGGGGGGGGGGGGGGGGGGGGATGGGTGAGCAGGCAGTACTCAGCAACGCCCCGCAGCAGATGACCATGAAGACTTGGAATACAAAAGGGTCCAGAGCCAGGCACTTGCAGACCATCCGTGCCTTCCTGAAGCAAAATTAGCCAAGAACAAAAAGATCCAGTTTCTCCCCTGCTAACGAAACCAACCTGAAGACAGCAGTCACTGCCTGTTTGCCACTGTAATAAAGGATTTCCGAGCCTTCTCTGTAGCCTGCCCATAGGAAGGGCTCGGGGCCAAATGATGTCCACATCTCTGTGCATTTGCCTTCGCATTTTTTACACAACATAAACCTATGTATTTTTAAAAGCCAAATTAAATTGGCATTGGACTAGTGGAATAAAGATGACAGATAAAAGCCAGGTGTGATGGTAGATGCCTGTATTCCTAACACTTAGGAGCCTGTGGCAGAATTATGACTTCCAGGCTAACTTGAGCCACATAAAAGACCTCATCTCAAATATATATATATATGATTGATGAAAAGAAAGGAAAAAAGAAGGAAAGAAAATAAGGAGGGAGTCCATCCATGGTTGTGTGTGGCGTGGGGGTGGAGGTGTTCCTGAACGGTTCTTCCTAAAATCTGTCCTGGTAAAATACACCACTGGGAGAAGCAGAACAAAAGCCAGAATCCCACCTGAGTCCCACAGGACTCTGCTAAGCCACAGAAGTGACTGATGGAGCCACCAGCTTAGCGGGGCAGAGGGTCCAGACACACAAGACACTCTCGGCAGTGGTGGCCGCAACGTCCACAGCCACCATTGCTAAGAAGTTGACCTGCACTCTACACTCTTCCATGCTTTTTTTTTTATTTAGGAATAGAGAAAACTGTAAAGATATGAAGTGTTCAGCTCAGTGGGTTTTGATAGTCTCACTGAAGGGCAGCCCCATGGCACCCCCTCTCTTCTGAGTCCCCTCCTATTCTCATCCTCATCTCTTTGACAATATACACTCTCCCAGAAGTGAGATGACATCCCACTGTGATTTTAGTTCTTCTTCACTGGGTTAGTTGTTCTTTTACTGTTGAATTATTTGAACCGCATTTTGGGTATGAGCCCTTAGTAGATGTAAATATTTGTAAGTATTTTCCTCAGGCCGTGGATTATCTTTTCATCCTGCCCACAGTCTCCCTGTCTGTCCAGAACTCATTAGTTTGATGTAATACTCTTTGTCTATGTCTGTCTTGTTGCTTGTGCCTTTCAGTTCACACCCAAAGACATCATTGTCCCGGCCTAAGATCATGGAGACTTTCCCCCATGAGTTTAAGTTTTTCTAGTAATTTTATAGTTTCAGTTCTTACGTTGAAATCTTTAATCCCCTTTGAGTTGATTTTCATACATAGTATGAGGCACGGGTCTAATTTTATTTTTCTGTATATAGCTATACAGTTTCTCACATTTCGTTTAGGGAAAACACCATCCTTTACCCTCTTGTGTGTTCCTGGCACCTTTACTGGGGTGACTGTAAATGCATGGGTCTATCTGTGGACTCTGCTCTGTCTCATTGGTCTGTGTATCTGCTCTTGTGCCAGAAGCATATTATTTAGATTACTATAGCTTTGTGATATATTTTGAAGCCAATAGTGCAACACCTCTTGTTTTGCTCATTTTGCTCGAGATTGCTTTGGCTATATTATAGAATCTTTTATGCTTTGATAGAAACTTTAGGATTGCTGCCTTTATTTCTATGAAAAAAAAATCATTAGAATTCTCATAGCACTTACAATGAAAATGAGGAGCGATGGGGTACTGTGGACATTTAACGGTATCAAGCCTTCCAGTTTATGAACACAGCATGCCAAATTCATTTTTGTTCATTTATATTCCTTTTGTCCATATATTTGATAGATTTCAGTATACAGATTTTTTCACCCCCTTGGTTAATTTTGCTATTAAGTGGTTCTTTCTTTCTTTCTTTCTTTCTTTCTTTCTTTTCTGATTCTGTGATGGAACTCAGGGCCTGGGGCATGCTGAGTCAGCACTCTGATCCTGACTACGCTACCAGCCTGGGATTTTTTTTTTCTCTCAGTTCCATTTTGGACAGTTGTTATAATGATTTCTTTTGATGGCCCAAGTTTATTAATTTTGAAGTAAGCTGTCAGCTTTCTTTTTCATGTTTAGTGCATTTTATGCCCTGAGAGTTTTTGCTGCTCCAAGATTACTAAGACATTTTCCTTGTTTTCTTTCAGAAACTTTACAGTTCTAATTTTAGAGATTTTTGGCTATAATCCACTTCACCCTTTTTATGGATCCATATTTGTATGTGGGCAGTGACGGGAGTAGAGGCTCGCTCACTCCCATATAGAAAACCTGAGATAAATTGGTCCCTGGTCAATATACCTGCTCATCTTGTAGCAATCCTGCGATGTATTTTGCTATGTGCTTTACAAATGAGGAAACTGGTGCTCCGTGGATGGGCTGTCCTGTAGGTGAGGCACGTGACCCAGACCCAGGCTCGCTATCTGTAAAGGCAAACCTTTAGAAACACGCTACATGAATTTCCTCCTTCAAAGACCCACCAAAACCCCTCTTCCCCAGGAAGACTGCCCCAACGCACGTAGTCTTCCTCTGCCTCACTTTTCCAAATTCCCGTTGCCCTCGGACTTCTAATTTAATCACAGTGACAGTTGTTACACCGTTCTGTATCGTTTCCACTGGTTCCTTTATGTTAACCCTCAGAGCTGAGTTTCCCAGTTCCAACAAGTGGTGTAGGAGGGTCTTCTGTATTTGTGTTACTTTCATTGGCTAAATAAAGAGACTGCCTTGGCCTTGGGTGGGCGTAGTAGACAGGATGGAATGCTGGGAGGAAGGGAAGTGTGGCAGACGCCATGATTCTCTGGCCTGAGATGGGCGTAGGTTAGAGTGACCCTGTAGTGATACACAGATTACTAGATATAGGTTAAAACAAGATGTGAGAGTTAGCCAAAAAGAGGCTAGAGCTTATGGGCCAGGCAGTAATTAAATGAATACAGTTTCAGTGTAATTATTTCGGGCACCGGGACAGAACAACAGGCCCTGCGCCGGGGAGCCGGGCACCTGAATGGCAGCCTGCTCCTCCGTACTACAAACAAGCCTGTTTTGATGTATCAGAGCCAAGTCTGAATGTGACAGTCTTCTGTATCAGCAGACACAGTGACACGTGCATAGTAGATACTCAATACAGACTGTCTCCGAGTGTCACTTCAACCATAAGTCCTGTGCCCGTGTGCCTAGTTCAAAGCACCAACTCACTCTAGTTCGCACCAGATCCTGCCTCAGTGGGCCTGACAGGGACTGTCACACACAGAGCCTCTGAGGACATGGGGCAGACCCTTCGCTGCCTCAGCCTTCAACCCCAGATGTGTTATCCCAGTGACAGAAGAGTGGTCAATTTTGAATTGGAAAGGAATTGACTTCAAGAGGTTTGCAAACTGCCTACTGAGCAAACTGAAGCAAATCACATTCGGATAAATGCAGTGGTTTGTCACCTTTCCAGAAGCCCCTAGACAGTTGGCTAGAGAGACTCAGGACAGAAGTCTAACTCTGGGCTGATGGTGCATGATTTGCAGGATTTTGTCGGGAGAATTCCACACATGTGTACAACTTGTAGATTAAGGAAATAGGCAACGAACTATCATAGAGAGGAAAACGTGAAGTTGAACCATTAGATCTCCTTTAACCCCTGTGACACAGCAAGAGGAGACAAAGGAAGGCATGAGTTGAAGGCTCAGCACCATGTATCAGTCCCTTAACGTATCCACAGGCTGGAACCTCTATCAGGTTTCCTGCTCTTGGGGATGCAGGCACCTCATGGACTCTTTAGACAACTCAAGGTCTGCAGGACAGCAGTATCTGTGATTGCGAAGTAAAATTCTGCAGGCTTATACTCTACATGTGTGCCTCGATTGCCTGTTCTGCCTTATAGTACAAAAGAACACATCCAGGTCACCATCCAAAATTGTACCCGCCAATGACAGGCTGCATTTCCTAGGAAATTAAAGATTCTTCAAGATAATACTAGTCATGCACTACTTTCACCCATGAGGCTATATCCAGCATCTGAACCCTGTCGCTCCCTGTAGCTCCTCTTATCCCCGATTCTTCTTCTCTCAGGAAGACCAGCAGAGACAGCGAGCAGCAGCTGTTTCTTAAGCAGAAAGTCACCAGGGCCCTACAGCTGTCCCAAGCAAGAAGTGAACAGAGTTCTTAGACAGAGCTTTGACAAGGGGACTGCAGACTAGACTTGAAAGCACTTAGGTTGGGGTTCCTACGGCATCCCACAGGGCCATTCTAAAAAACTGAGACTGAGATGGCCAGTCTAGCCAGAAGATGAGAGACTGTCAAGAGGTGTTGCCTGCAGGGAAGCCCACATTGGGGGCTTTAAGCACACCAAGAAATGTGTGCAAGGAGCAGCAACGTTGGAGAACAGTGATGTCTGAGAGTCTGAAAAGTCCCAGACCTGAGGCCCCACTGTAGGATAACATGGCACAGTGGCAAAAGAACCCTAATTTAATTCTAAATTTTCCTGTATTTTTTAGGAGAGCTGATGGAACAGTTTCTACCGATCCCAAGGATTCCGTCAGCAGGCAATCATGAGGTGGCTGCAGTGGACCCTGGAGGCCCCAGGGCAGAAAAGTAAGAAACCTCTAGAGAAACACAAGATGATGGGTCATAAGGACAGAAAGCATCTGCAGCTGAAGGGTACAGAATGCAGATGGAGGTGAAGGTCCCGGAAAGAAGAGCGCTCCAGATGCAGTAACCCAGACAAAAGGAAGTGTTCAGTGTCTGCTCATGAGAGTCCTCTGCTAAATGGGGGCAGTCAGACAGTCCTGTGTCCATGAACAGAACCTGCTGTCCCAGAGCTGGGGAACCTGGGGCCAGCGAATTCACACTCAAGAGAAAGAGATTTCTACATTTTCCTTTACCTCAATTACTAGAATAAGTTCTCAGCTTCAACTTTTAAAAGCAGACCTCTGTAATTAGGGACGAGTCTCACCGTATCAGGACCTGTGAGGGATTTATATAGTCAAATCGAATCAGTGTATAAGCATTCCTCTAAAAGTCTCCTATGGTCGCTGCAATTTCTAGAAACATGTGAAGAAAATAAAAGCAACGGGGAGCAATTAACTAGAACTCAATTGCTCACAAAAATGTAAGGAAGTGCAGATAATTCACCAGCATCCAAGAAGCCGTATAAACCAATGCCCTTCATTTATTAGGGGATCACCACAGTGAAGGCCCTCTGCCAAGCACCTCGCAAACAGGGCTTCATTTAGTTCTCCAGAAGACTATGGTAATACGAATATTGGCAAGATACACAAACTGTCTCAGGTAAGGTTTCTATCAAGCCTTCAAGAGTTAGTATCCATTTTGTAGGTAAGGGAAGAATGTAAGGGCACCAAATAACTTCTCCGTGATTGTGCAACTAATGTGGACCAGAAAATCAACACAAGTTTCTGGTCCCACTTCTGTGCTTTAACTTGGCCAGAAACCGTCCTCCCTGCCCCCCTGCCCCAATATTGATAAGAAAATTGGGCCTCGTAGAGGTTAAATATCATCAATAAACACTGTCTGCTGAGTGGAAGAAGCCACTCTTCCCATTCTCAGATTCCATGCCTTAAACTTGGTATTGTATTAAATCAACCCTAATAGTTTAATTTATATTGGAATTTTATTTGAGAGTATCATAAAATTTGACATCAGAAAAATCCCAGGGTCTTGAGCCAACATCCATGGCATGGACACAGGGATGCTGGCTCCTGGTCCTGAGTTCCCAGAGCTGCTCTGGCACACCACTGCAGAGTGAAGTCTGGCAGCTTTCCTTGGCTTCTGTGAGCTGGCTGCCTCATCCCCACCAGCATGCCCCTCTCCTGCTCAAGCTGCTTCTCAGATAGGGGTACCTCCTGTTGCACACAACTCAAGCACTCCTTCCTGAATCTCGGGGCGGCAGAGAAGGTGCATCATTTGATCCAGACACTTGGCATCAGAGCCCACTGCAGAGACCAAGGTGACTGGCATGGAAGAGCTGCCAAGGAAAGTGTGTTTGAGAGACAGGAAGTGGGAATACACTCTCATTTTCTGCGTCTCTGCAATTTTATGCCCTGGTCCTCTGTCCCTTGCATGGCTACACTTTCCATAATTATTCCTCATTTAAACATATAGATTTATCATCTTGCAGTAAATAGTTCAACTGTCTGGAACAGGATGACAATGAAGGCGAGCCCTTCCAACTTGATCCTCACGGCTGGTTACTGTAGTCGAGAATCACTGGTGTGGAGGGCATGCCAAAACCAGATTGCAGCTCTCTTGGCATTCCATGGGCACGGAGTAATTTTGGAAAATGCTAACCAAGGGCACAAACTCAGGTCCAGGTCATATTGGCAGGCTCCACACTATGCCAGGTAGTGCATTTGCTATATCACAGGCATTATCTCATTGCTGTCAAACAGGCACTTGTAACCAATCCATCTAACTGTACTAAAGTGAATGACATAGCCACACTGAAGACCATGTGGGAGAAAGGAAAAGAGCAAGGCAATTCTGGAACCAAGATCTTAACCCAATCCAGTAAGACCAAAGGCAAAAGGGTGCACATTGAACAGTGACTGTTACTGGCAAGCTTTGTTCTTTTAGGGATATTGACTTAGCAGCTCTGAAACAAACTGTAGGTGTGTGCTACTGTTGAAGATAAACAGATGCACTGTTTGTGAGACCCAAGATCTCTCTATTAGAGAAAGACGCTACGATTAAGGAAAGGGAGATGGTTGATGCTAGGATGAAGCCAAAGGTAGCAGGGTGAACCTGTGGCTATTTTTGAAATTGTGATAAAAAATATACAAACATAAAACACACTATCAAAGCCCTTTTTAAGGTGTGACTCTAAACATTCACACCACAAGCCTTCAAATTGTTGTGCGATCCTCATTACTACCCACTTGCAGACCTCTTCTGTTATTTCCAACTGAAATTCTCACCTCTGATAAGTGGGGTTACATAACACAAGTCTTTTATGTCAGCCTTGTCTCAGCTTACATCCTGTTTTCAAGATCTCTCAATGCTGTAGCATGTATAAAAATTTTATTCCTATGGAAAGGGCTAATTCATACTAAAGGCCTTTCAAAACGGTATGTAGAAACCTACTACTGTGGAAGCTCCCTAAAGTGTATAAGTATATAAAAAGTTTAAGTGGATTTACTATATAATGGGGGGATACCCCAACTAGACAACATATCCTACCAAATAAAAACCCTAGTACCGATAATGGGTTGCCTCTTTTTGAGTTGTTGGCCAATGGAGTCTCATAGAGATCCCACCTCCCAAAAAGTATAGGTTATTGACAATTCTATTGGCTACCCTCTAGAACTTGACAGTAAGACTCTATTGCTGAGAACATCACATATTTGAGTCATAGAACATGGTGAAATCCAGCTGGTAGCTTCATCCCTATTTTCTAGCTTTCATAGTGCTGGAATGTAGCATGAATTCTAATTGGTCTTAATAAATAAAACCCAGGGTCAGATATTAGGGGGTGAAAACTGGAGGATCAGAGAATTAAAGCACCAGCCACTAGAGAGTTTTTTATTTTTACCTCTATCAATGCTCAGACTGAAGGGGTGATTCTGTCTTCAGACTGCATCTGTCTCCACCAAACCTCAGACTGTGCAGGGCTTCTGTCTCCTCCCGCCTTACGTTCCTCTTTCTGTCCAACTATATCATTCCTGTCCCCACCTCCCTAGCACTTGAAATAAAGGCATAAGATCCCAAGTGCTAGGATCACCTTTGTGTAAGCTCTGTTTCTCTTTTAGACAGATTCAATCTTGTGTAATAGTTCAAGGGTGACCTTGAACTAACAGAGATCCCTCTGCCTCTGTCTCCTGAGTTCTGGGATTAAAGGTGTGTGCCACCATTCCCTGGTCTCTAGTAACTTAATTCTGCACTCTGATCTTCAGGCAAGCTTTATTTGTTAAAATACAAACAAAGTATCACTTAATTTCCCTTTTTTGTCTAAAATAAAAAAGAAGGCTATAACTAATATAAAAAACTATATGAATAAATATAACTATATATAATATATGTGCAATAAGTACATCAACAATGTCTAGTTCATTTGCATTTAACAAATTCAGAGAAAATACTCCATTATCTATCCTATCTTGGTGAGTCCAAGGTCTTGTACCTAATTTACTTTCTCTCATAAATTACATTACCATCCAAAACTATCTTTTGATATCACTCAACCTTATACACTTTACACTTCTTCAGTGAATTTCTTTTCTGCTTTTGGTAAACAAGGAAAACTGTAACTATAACTATCTAGTCTTTGACTCTCTCAGAGACCCAAGGAGGAAATAATATTAACTAAGTAAGCAGGAAGTGTGAGCAAGCAACTTCCAAAAAATGTGAAAAATAACAAAAACAACTGGATGTCTGGTCAGTCACCCAAAGTTACTTTGCAACATTGGGGCATCCATCTTCAGCCTGCAGGCCTAGAATATTCAACAGACTTTTCTATTAAGCAGGATTTTTTGAAGGACTGTTCCACCTTATATTGAAAAGGTTTGGGAGTCATTCTCTTTTGTGTCCTGCTTGTCCAGTTTGGACAGCATACAATCAGCAATTGAGGTAAGAGCACTTTCTTGCCCAGCGGCTTACTTTGCCACAAAGAAAGTAAACTCCATGTGGAGTTTCTTCAATGCCTATCATCCTCTCTGAAGTAGATTGGTGCTGCCAGGAGCAGACATGTCTCATTATCATTAAAAAAACTTAAGTTATTTTAACATCTTAAATGCTATATTTGTAGATTTATGAGGTGTTTGAAGATGTCTATTTAAAATATATCTCTGTTTGACCTTAAAAACATACCTAATATGACTACTAGTTTAATTTTAATGGGTGAATAATCACTAACCTGCATTTCCCTATTATCCTAAACAGTTGGTAATAATAACTTTCAAGAACTATGAATTTGCATTACATTGTTAAATGAGCTGTATAGGTACCAATACCTTGAACAAGATTAGAAATGTATGTGCAATATGTTTTAACAAAATTAATCTCAAATTTGTATCATTATAAAAATTTGTATGTAATATACAAAGATCCAATCCAGTGTAAAATATTTAAAACCTGGTAGCTGCTTTTCAAAAGTAGATTTAATAATCTACCTTTTACCTTATTATATCTATATACTCCCTTTTTCTTTTCAGAGTAGATACAATAATTCCCTTTTATTCCATCATATCTGTATGCCCTTTTTTTCTTTTCAGAGTAGATTCAATAGTCTATTCTTTTATCCTATCATATCTTTATCCCCTTTTTTCTTTTCAAAACAAGAACCCCAAATCTAATCTCCTTTGTTTAGCACTTTTCCTGACCATTACCAATAACGACTTGTAACCAATCCCCATAAAGAATGACAAATATCCATAACCACCAAACCAAAAAAGACCAAAAACCACCCACTCCACCTCTTGGGAATGTGGGCATTGTGTTCCTAACTTATTTCTTGCTGTCTGGGGTAATGATATTTTTAGGGGATCCTAAAAAGAAAAAATGGAGTTAATTGTCAAGTCCTGGGAGAGATAGTTGTATCATTTGTTGTCCAGGCTCTGCATAATAGGAACGGGCAGGACTTGTGTCAGATTCTCAAGAGGTCTGTGAGGTTGAATCAGCTCAGCTAGCCACCTTGAAATTGTTCTGAGCTGTTTGTAGTCCAAAGTCAGTCTTTTGGTGGTGTTTTCAGCTTAGTGGTATTATCATGCTCCTGGTGTAATTGTTGTTGTGGGGCCCCATCCTTCTTTTGGAGACCTCAAAGGTCACTGTTAGATGTGCTTCTGGTTCACTGCGAAAAAACTGATAGAGACTCAAACCTGAAATCATGTACAGGAAGGTAGATGAAAGCTTTTTTACAATTAGTTAATACTCTATATGACCATTGATATCATGACAAAACTTCAAAATGCATGTATATTAACCTTATAAAATTCAAGATAATATTTATGCCTTAAGAAAAGTTGTCAAAGATCAACATAAAACCAAAGGATATGAGAATAGAGGCAATAAAATAGTCCTTAAATATTTGGTTTTCTTCTATCCCATATCAGGTGGCTCTTCTAACATGAGACAGAGATTTTGAATTTTACTTTTAAAAGCATGCTTGATTTTAGAGAAAGAGAAAGCCAGACTTCAATTCCAAAGTCAGCCTTAATCTTTAATTAGACTGGAACTACAAAAAGACCATTTGCTTTATATATCTGTAGAGAACAATAGAAACAAACATTTGAGAAGATATATGAAATTTTATCCTGTTGGAAATGTGATATACCAATCAGGGTAGCCTCTTGCAGTAGATGGCAATTAACACAGAGACCCTCAACTTGTTTTATGCAGAGAATAAGAGACTTTGGAGTGCTCAATCCTAAATGGGACATCTGTATCACACTCCACTGTAGTTGGTTGTTTTTACTCCTCAGGGGCCACCATCCAGCTCCCAAATAAATACACAGAGACTTACTCTTATGAATGCCTGGCCTTAGCTTGGCTTGTTTCTAGCCAGCTTTTCTTAAATTATCCCCTCTACCTTTTGTCTCTGGGCTTTTACATTTATCTATTCTATATCCTTTCTCCCCTTCTTACTCTGTGGCTAATTATGTGGTTGGGTGACTAGTGCCTGAAGTTCTCTCTCTTTCTCTTTTTCTCACTCCTCCCTATAGTGATAATTCATTTGTATTTTAATAAATAAATCTTGCCTGAAGATTGGAGAGTAAAACAGCCCCAAGGATCAGTATTACCAACCAGGCAGTGGTGACACACACCTTTAATCCCAGTAGCCACACTAGTTTGTCACAGAAACCAAGAAGTAGTGGTGCACGCCTTTAATCCCAGCCCTAAAGAGGAATATAAGAGGTGACAGCTCTCAGACACAGTCTCATTCTGAGATTCCTGGAGGCAGAATTGCCATTTTGAACTGAGGTAGAGGTTAGAGCCAGGGACTGGCTGTTTTGCTTTTCTGATCTTCAGGTTGAACCCCAGTATCTGTCTCTGGGTTTATAGTAATCGTGCTATACCTCCCTTTTCTCTTCTTCTCCTTCTATTTATTCTCTCTGTCTAGCAGCCCTGCCTATCCCTCTCCTGCCTAGCTACAAGGTCATCCAGCTCTTTATTAGACCATCAGGTGTTTTAGGCAGGCAAAGTAATGGAGCTTCACAGAGTTAAACAAATGCAGCCTAAAAGAATGCAACACATCTTTGCATCATTAAACAAATATTTCACAACATAGAAGAATGTAACGCATCTTTAACTAATATTCCACACCACTCCTCCCCTCAAGGCTCTGTGTGGATTGGGGGGACAGAAAGACTTTAAGAGCCATCTATAAACTCACAGCAATTGTGACACCATGTGTAAACCCCGTGCAAACTCAAGCCAAACAAAGATTTTAGGATGGAGGAGGGGGAATGGCCGTGAACTCACAAGCCTAGCTAAGGAGTTATTGGCATTTGATTGCTGACAAGAGAGGAAAAGGCAGCTTTCCTCAGTGGTGTGTGTGACACTGGGTGGATCAAGCACAACCCAGGGCAGACCCCACACCCAGACAATGCAAAGTGGGCTGGATAGGTTTTTTTTTTAATGAGAGAAAGAGAACATGAAGTTGGGTGGGGAGGAAGGTGGGGAGGATCTTGGAGGAACTGAGGAAAGGGAATGAATATGATCAAAATACCTTGTGTGGATTCTCAAATATGAAAAATAAGATAATATTTTTAAAGGGTTTTATTCCTTATGGCTGAATATTCTTCTGCTGTCTGTATATGTGCTTTTGTTACCTATTCATCTACTGAAGGTCATTTGAGCTATTTCCATATTTTGGCTGCTATGAATAAGGCTGCTATGAACATTTGGCTATGAATGTTCTAACACATACACAGTAGCAATGTCTATAATGCGGTGATTTTATGTGCGGTGCTTTGTATAATCACCACACTGTCTTCCGCAATGGAGACACCATCTGACAGTTTCTAGAGGACTCTAATGTTCCGGTATCTGCTTATCCTCCCAGATGCTTTCACAGTTTAGGTGACCCTAGCCATGAACAGAATTTCCATGGAGGTCGTAAATGCCTTTTTCTAATAGTTGCTGATGTTGAGTATTTTTCCATATTCTTACCAACTACATGAATTTTGAACTCCCTTTTCTATTTCTTAAAAAAATACCATTTGAGCTTTGACAGGAATGGTATTGAATCTGTGGATCTCTTTAGACAAGTATGGACACCTTAATATGAAGTCTACCAATCACAAATACATAATGTCTTCCTATCTATTAATATCTTCGTTGATGTCTTTCAGCAACATTTTGTAGTTGTAGTGTAAAAGTCTTTGAAACACTAGAAGAAAGGATTTTGGAAGTTTTTATCATAATAATATGATCAATGCTTGAGCAGGTAAGTTTACCCTGATCTAAACATTGTACAATGTATATGTGTATCAAGACATCACATTAACTCAAGTCCTTAACATTTATGACTTAATAACTAATAAATTTAGTTTTTAAAATATCCAAAACACATTAAAAGATGCTAATAAATGAATCAGTCTTTTGCTTCAGTGATAAATGTATTCTTGAGAAGTTTATTCTTTCTGATGCCGTTGTAAGTAGAATTTGTTTTCAAATTGTTTATTGTCAATGTATAGAAGTATAACTAGATTTGTGTGCTTAACTTTTATCCACAATTCCAGGATTCATTGCTAGTTATTTGTCTTTTTGTGCAATCTTCAAAGTTTTCCATATATAAAGTCATGTTATCTGTGAGTAGTAGAAAAATGTATTTCTTCCTCTCCAACTTGAATATCTTATATTTCTTTTTCTTGCCTCATTGCTTGGGCTCCAACTTCCAATATTATTTGAATAGAAGTACTTCAGCATGAAAGAAATTTTTTCAGTGTTTCCACCAGTGAGTTGGATGAGATTCTAAAATAGGAACGGTATCTGTAAAATAAAATAGATAAAAATACTAATAATCTATATTTTGTTAATACTATACCAACATTGCTTTCTTAGTTTTTCTAATTGTAATTATGTAAGGTTGAACATTGGGAAAGCCTAATAAAAGGTATATGGGAGCTTTCTGCATTATTTTGCTTCATCTTTGTAAACCTACAAAGATTTCCAAGTGATAGGTTGCTTTTATAATATATGATATTGTCATTGTTCTTGGTTGCCCACCAGAACTTGAATCTATCACTCTTTGCTGAAGACACCATATACTTCCATCATCAGACATAGAGAAACCAAGCTGGAACTGAACTAAAAGCTTCCTCCTTCCTAGGGGATGCCTTGCTAGTATTGGAAAGGGATATATATACAGGCCGCAGAGAGAGAGAAGAGACATTAAAAGTTTTACCCAAATATGAACTTTGTGAGCAATAATAGCAACCTGAAATTGTTATAGCAACCTGTTATGGGTGTAATCAACTGCTTTCTGATTGGATTTGAGGTCTACTCTATAGGAGGAAACTAATACCTGGTACTATACCTACCATAAGCCTGATCAGTAGCCATGGCTGAGGAAGTCAGAGGCCCTAGGAGGGGAACTTGCTCCTACTGCTTGAAAATGGGCATGTTGTTGAACTGCCACCTCAGTACTCATGTTCATATCTGTAGATTAGAGACGCTCTCATCCGTGGTCAGAGAAACTTCACTGCCTTGGGCAGTGGTCAAGAAAGAGATTCATAAGTGGTCGAAGTGCCTAGAATAAGTGGCGGTGATGTGCTCAGCCCTAAATAAGACAAGCAATATCACAGAGGCTCAGAAAAGACCCAGAAGAGGGTAGAAAGAATGTAAGAGCCAGGGGACGAGAACATATGCCACAAAAAGCCATCTTGTGGATGTGACAGAATCATTGCACTCAGGAACTCAGAGCATCTATGGTCACTGGCATCAGATCTTTGCAAGACAGGACCATCAAACACTTCACCATGGACAGGGATGGGCCCATGAGGATCTACAGGCCGTGTGTGGCTACGGGGAAGGGATGTCATTTTCTTCAGTGGTGAGGCCACTGATGAGCTGCCCATTCTCCAGTTAATAGCCTCAGCCATACTCGTGCAAGCTAATCCCTAGCTGGACTCAGCGGGTCACACACAGAAAGGAGACAGGAAAGCAGCAGGGTGACCTGGAAAGAACCATTTCAATAGCAAAGGGAATGAGGGTGGGGAGAAAAACTGTCAAAAATAAAATAAGTAGATATTGAAAGTCCAAAAGGATGATTTGGCATGCAAAAAGTGGAAGTGAATCTTTGGGTCTTAAAGGATCTTTTCAGGAAGATGGGCCCTGCTTCAGTCTTCATGAATTAGCTCTCTCAGGAGGTGTTCAGCCCAAGCCACTCTGCAGTTTGAAGCTCCTGAAGGGAGTTGCTCACTTGGTGTATTTAGGAAGAACTCGGTACTGTGCTTTGGTATATTCAAGTTTTCATTGGAGGAATTTCTCAATTAATATCTGAATTTATATTGAGGGAAGTTCTCAAGGGCAATTTGTTTCATATCTGAAACACGAAGGTATCTTTCCAGGATTGGTTGTGAATATTAACCAGTATCATGGTTAAGAAAGGACTTCATCCATGGTAGGTACTCAATAAATACCCTTTTTTTTTTCTCTTGTTGGAAACATTTTAGAGTACCAAAGAAGAACAAGATGTGGTACCATGCTCATCCTAGTGCTTATGAGAGCAAAATGCAAGGGTATGGAATGCTTACCAAGAACACTGTCCATTCTGGTCTAAGCAGATGTTAAATTCCCCCTGGAGCAACAGGGTGCCCCAAACTGCACACAAAGGGCATGGGGGGAGGGAACATGCATTGTACAGCAGACCCAGGCCAGGCCAAGCTCTCTATGCATAGACAGAGATAGGAATGTGGCTAAGAATTTGATAGCTGAAGACGGATGTGTCTGGGTAGGAACCGCATCACATTAGATGTGGAAGAGAGCAGTGGAAGACACACATGTGAGCTCAGGATGGGTGTGAGGAAGCTGGGGGAACCCCTGGCCAGGTAGAAGAGAGACAGAACCCTAAAGATGAGGAGAGGCAGGCTGAGTCACGATTAGCCCAAAGCTGGGGGAAATGGGACTGGTTGCGAGTAAACATGGGATTCAGGGAGGTGATTTGTGTTCTAGGGTGGACTGTATTTACCAGTCACAGAAGCTTTTTAAACAGCGAAGCCAGGTGATGGGATCATAGCCCAGTCCTTCAGGCTCAGTTCTGGTGCAGAAAACCACAACTGTTTTGGCAGCTTTCAGTGGAAAACATGTTTAGGTGCCTATAAAATCACCAAACTACCAGAGGACTGAACTGTGGGCTGTTCTGTTGGAACAAGGCATGCGGGGGGGGGGGGGACTAAGAACTGATGAAGTTTTTTTGGCAAAGTCTCTGGATGGCAGCTATCAAAATTGTGACTACATATACAGTTGACCTACAATTCCAGTCTAGAGAAAAAAATCAATTCTATTCTATTCTAGAAAAAAATCTACATATAAACACAATAATGAATATGCAGGGGTTTTCAAAGAAATCTTATCTATTGATGAAAATTATATATTTAAATAAGAGGTTAAATAAAGTATAAAATAAAACATTACAGAATCAATAATGGAATATATGGAGGGGACTGTAGGGGATGGCTGAGGCAGAAAGTGCTTGCTGCACAAATGAGAATCTTTCATTCAGATCTGCAGTACCTAAGGAAAACGGTTGAGCTCCCTAGAATGTCTGTAATTCCTGCACTGTGGAAGCAGACATGTGTCTTGGAGTGCTGGACAGCCAGTCTAGCCAAACTGTTCAGCTCCAGGTTCAAATGGAGAGATCCTGTCACCAAAATAACGAAATGGAGAAATGATTGAGGAAGATACCCAAGATTGACCACTGTCCTGGGATTCCCAAGGAAGGCAGGATCCGTTGACCTCTTCGGTGTGCCTTCTGTGGCTGAGGCTGTACCTGAAGAATGCAAACAGTTGTATAGGTAGAGGATAGAAAGCCTAGTCTGGAAAACGTGGGGAAAGGGGAGGAGGCTGAGAATCCAGGGACACATAAATCCCACCCAGGTAGGACATGCCTGGGTCCTTCCCAGCAGGACCACTATCACCCGTAGCCCATCTCCAACGGACTCTGCACTCCCTGGTAATTCCAAACCCTAGATATCAAGAAAAGGGAGTGAGGAATGGGGGACACCTGCCCCCATTTTGGACTCATCCAGGACCAGCTCTCTCTGACTCCACTATGACATAGATATATCACTATAAAAAGTATGCTTTGGTGCTGGAGAGGCCAACAATAATGACAAGCATGCTTAGACCATTCTGTGCATCTCATTTGGTTGTCAAGCAGGTGCCTCACACTGCCTGCCTGCCTGCCTGCAGACGCCTAGCAAATTCGTTTGCCTCTGACTTTTTAAAATATTTATTTACTGTATGTGAGTATATCTGAGTATATTCATTGTGCACCACGTGCATGCAGGAGCCCACAGAGGTCCCAAAAGGGTTTTTGGATCATCTAGAACCGGCCACCAGCGACTGAGAGCAGAAATGTGGGTCCTGGGAACAGAATCCAGGTCCTCTAGGCAACCAGTAAGTACGTTTAACCACGAAGCCATCCTTTCTAGTTCCACCTCCTTGCCTGTGATCTTTGAGTACTTTGAGTCAGCTCAGCACTGTAGGAGGGAGGTTCCCAGAGAGGAGGCAGCCTCACTTCCGAAGGGGACTCCCCCACAGTGGAGAAGCAGCTGAGGCAATGTGCCCCATCCCAGATGCCCAGGCAAGGAGAACTCGAGCAGGTGGTGGGAGAGCGGAGGGGTCGCTTCAGTGGACCTAGGGTTATAATCCAGAAACTAGTTAAAAGGCCTGGACTGAGGAGACAAAAAAAAAAAAGAGGAAATTCAATTGAGGTTCATAAAACTTCCGAAGCATATACTGAAAGTACCTTGGCAACCGGCTCCAGAGCCTTCCCATAAATAAGGCAAGGACGAAGTTGTGAGGAAAGTGAAACCTGGGACCAGGGGAAAGTCCCTTCCCCCACAGCGCTTGCAGAGGAGGCGGCCCCTGCAGTGGGCCATGGCGCTGGAAATCAGGGACAATGAAGCACCTTTGGGAGACCTGGTTAGTCTTAGTTTCTTCATCCATTTGACTGTTTGCAGGTAGGTGGTACTGGCACGGTTCGTTTAGCATCTGATTATGTTTGCTGGAAAAGGCAGGGCTCAGAAGGGGGTTAGTTTCCACACCGCCAGAGTAGTTCACAAACACCACCAGCCCCTCTGCTCCACCTGGCCTCCTTATCTGGAAGGAGCTCTTTTGCATGGGAACTCTCTAGGCAGGTGTAGACACAGAGCAGAGAGCAGAGTCCCTGTTTGCTGGTGACTGGAAGAGGCTGAAGATGATTTTTTTTCCCCAGAGGAACACTAGGAGATGGGTGAGGAGCATACAACTCTACTGGGAGCTGCAAGAAATCCCATCCCTCTCCCTGAGCCCATGTCCCACTGTGAGTTCATGTCCCTCTCCCTAAATTGATGTCTTTTCCCAGAGCCCATGTCCCTCTTCCAGAGCCCATGTCCCTCTCCCAGAGCCCATGTCCCTCTCCCAGAGCCCATGTCCCTCTCCCGCGCCCATGTCCCTCTCCCAGAATCCATGTCCCTCTCCTAGAGCCCATGTCCCTCTCCCTGAATCAATGTCCTTTTCCCAGAGTCCATGTCCCTCTCCCAGAGCCCACGTCCCTCTCCCAGAGCCCACGTCCCTCTCCCAGAGCCCATGTCCCTCTCCCTGAGCTCATATTCCTCTCCCTGAGCCCATGTCCCTCTCCTTGAGACCACATCCTTCCTGATACCACATCCCTCTCTGAGACCATCCTGTCCTCTATAACCATAGTTGTCTTTCTGAAGCCGTGTCCCTCTTTTGGAAGCCATGTTCCTCTTTCTGAAACTGTGTCCCTCTTTTTCGTCCAGGAAACCGGATCCAGCACCAAGCAGGGGAAAGAGAAAATTCAGTAACCTGGAACACTTTGGTCACTCAGTTCCTTCTAAAGAGCCAAGAAAAGCAAATCTGACTGTCCCTGGCTTCTCTGGCCGCTCTCTTCAGTTTTGGTCAAGTCATTCATAGCTGTCAAGGTGGACAATAGCTGCTTCTAAAACCATAACTGCTGGGCAATGGGTTTATATGATAAAAGGTGCCAGGAGGAAGCCAGGGTATGTGACCAAAAGGAAGAGCCAGGACAAGAAATCAGGCCAAAGAAGAGAATAGAGCCTAGCCAGATCCGGACACAGGAGCATCTGCTTCCTTACAATGAATTGTTTCAATTAATTTTTTTTTTGAAGAATCAAAAGACACAGGAGGCCAGATGCCATAATTTAAGACAAAGCAGTAGCTAGAAAAGCCAGTTCCTTACTGAGAAAGACTGTATATTGTTTCCATTATCTGTTCATATGTGCTCTGTTTTCCCATAAAACCCAGAGCCCCTTTCAAAGGGTGAAGTTTGTATGTCTGCAGACCATTGATACTGAAGCTATCTGTGCCAGTTAGAAATAGTCAGCTGCACATAAGAGAAAACCTGACAGGCAAGGGCTTCAAGGATAATGATTTATTGGTCTTATGCAGAAGAAGTCTGGGTCAGCAATCTGGGAACAACTCAGGAGTTTGGCGTCACAAGCCTTGTGTTTCAGGCTTCCATCTTCATGCTTTAAAGTTCCAAGACAGCTGCAGCTCTTTCAGTCATTTTACCCTGGCATTCCAGGAAGGAAGAAGAAAAAGAAACCTAAGTGGACAACATTTGTCTCCAGAAAGCAAAACCTCCCCCCCCCAAGTCCTTTAGAAACAAATTAACAAATCAGGGGCCAAACTGGGGTCACGTGGCCGCTCTTTAGCTACAAAGAATCTGATATACTTTTAGCTGGACATAGGCTCCCCCCCAAACATACATGTCATGGTGCTACGGCTATAATGAGCCTTTATCATGGGTTAAGGGGAGCACCTTAGCAGCTGAGCTCGCCACAGTGTCACAAGCACACACAGCAGTTTAGAAATCCCCTGCATATGCCACTTGGTGTGTGTATGTGGGGCTAGGCTGCTGACATTAGAAGCTATGGGAGGAGACCAACATCTTATGCTGGTACCTGGATGTCCAATGCTAATAACTCTGCGCATGAATTAGTCTTGTCCACACCTCAGATTTCCTGGGCAGAGGTAGGGTTATCTGGCGGGGTGAGGAGGGTAGAGCAACAGGCGCAGTGTGTGTTGTTTTCTTCCTCCTCTACACAGGACTGGCCACTGGCAAGGATTGTCTCATACTTATCTGACTGCTAGTCTCACTAAAAGCAACAGCTAAGCAGTTTTCAACCGTGGCTAAGGTAGCTGCCATTCCTGTTTGTTGAGTGCCTCCTTCATGCCTGCATGTGCTGGATGTGTTTTGTTCATTCTTTAAAATCATCACAAATTCGATTTTAAGATTGCAATGTTAGGAATGAGTGGTTAACATTCTCCTCCATCAGGGTGTACCATATGGTGAAAGAAAAAAAAATAGCTGTTTGGGCCTAAGGTTCTCGTGTGTGTGTGTGTGTGTGTGTGTGTGTGTGTGTGTGTGTGTGTGTGTGTGTGTGTGTGTGTGCCTAGGAAAGCAAGAATATCATTCAGCCATGGTCAGGAAGGAAATAAAACTATAGTGTATGAGCCATCACAGAGCAACAGAACCATCACTACTAAAGTTAAACCCTTTCCTTTTATTTAGACAAAAAAGGGAGAAACGTTATGGAATAGAATATTTGTTTAACTATGTAAAGATGTGCTGCTGTTTTACCTTGCTTGCCTAAGACACCTGATTGGTCTAATAAAAAAAGCTGAACAACTGATAGCAGAAGAGGTATAGGCAGAGCAGGCAGAGAGAAAAGGGGAGCTAGCCAATACAGAGCCAGCCAATACAGAGCCAGCCAATACAGAGCCAGCCAATACAGAGCCAGCCAATACAGAGCCAGCCAATACAGAGCCAGCCAATACAGAGCCAGCCAATACAGAGCCAGCCAATACAGAGCCAGCCAATACAGAGCCAGCCAGCCAGACACAGAGGAAGCAGGATGGACAGTGCATAGATGAGGTAAACAAGGCTCAGAGCAGCACTAATAAAAATGGGTTCATTTAAATTAAAAAAAAATAAAAGCTACCTAGAAACAAGCCTAAGCTAAAGCTGAACAGTCATAATTAATAATAAGTCTCCATGTCATGATTTGGGAGCTGGTGGTCCAAGGAAAGCCTGATACACACCATGGAGCAACAGAGCCGTCACAGAGTAACCGCCAGAACTTGTCCTGGAAAGAGAAGCAGTTACACTCCTCCAACAGCAGTGCAATCGCCACCAATTCAGTTCACAGATCACTCAAAGAACAAAATGGTTACAGATCTAAACAGAGGACTCTCAACAGAGGAATCTAAAATGGCTGAAAGACACTTAAGGAAATGTTCAACATCCTTAGTCATCAGAGAAATGCAAATCAAAACAACTCTGAAACTCCATCTTAAACCTGTAAGAATGGCCAAGATCAAAAACACTGATGACAACTTATGCTGAAGAGGTTGTGGGGAAAACGGAACACTCCTACATTGCTGGTTGGAATGCAAGCTGGTGCAGCCCCTTTGGATCAGTATGGCGATTTCTCAGAAAATTAGGAAACAACCTTCCTCAAGACCCAGTAATACCACTTCTGGGTATATATCCAAAGGATACTCAATCATACCACAAGGGCATGTGCTCAACTATGTTGATAGCAGCATTGTTTGTCATAGCCAGAACCTGGAAACAACCTAAATGCCCCTCGACCAAAGAATGGATATGGAAAATGTGGTACATTTACACAATAGAGTACTACACAGCAGAAAAAATAATGACATCTTGAAATTTGCAGGCAGATGTATGGAGCTAGAAAACATCATATTGAGTGAGGTAACCCAGACCCAGAAAGACAATTATCATATGTACTCACTCATAAGTAGTTTTTAAACATAAAGCAAAGAAAACCAGCCCACAAATCACCATCTCAGAGAACCTAGACAACAATGAGGACACTAAGAGAGACATACATGGATATAATCTACGTAATAAGTAGTAAAAGACAAGATCTCCGAGTAAATTGGGAGCATGGGGTCCATGAGAGAGAGTTGAAGGGGAGATGGGAGAGGAAGGGAGGTAAGCAGAGAAAAATGTATAAGTCAATAAAATCAATAGAAAGAGAGAGAGAGAGAGAGAGAGAGAGAGAGAGAGAGAGAGAGAGAGAGAAAGAAGTGTGCTCAGTGGTCACATCCTGCCTACCCAGTTCCCTGCAGACTGATTCCACTGAACTCTCAACTCCTTTCTGTAAAGGGCTGCTGTAGGAACTGCACCATCACCTTGAAGGTTATAATGCTTGAGTAAGTGGCCTGGAGTCACCTTTTATGGTCCATGAGGGCCAGGTGTGAAGGCTAGGTGTAAAGTCAACATCCGTGTCCTTTGCTCTATATCTAAGAGAAGCTTGTGGTCAGCACAGTATGTGAGGCTAAGGGAGAAAGCAGGAGAGCCCTGCTGGAGCAAGGTGTCTAGGCCCAAGCTTGACTTTGGAGACAGCAGTAGCTGATTTATTTTGTGGTCCCAAGTCACAAGGTCCCATGAGAGAGAATATCACTGTTCTTTTTTAGACTACATTCCTTTGGATATTCAGGCAAATGGCTGGATGAAAAATCCCCCTGAGTCCCTTTAATGACAGCTCAGGACAACCTGTAGAGCCTGGAGTAGGCTCAGGAATCTAGGAGACTGAAGTGAAAAAAACCTGTTTCTCCACCAGTACATAGGGGCAGCTGCACAGGCCTCAGGGATGCCTGGAGAGGCAGATGGTATCTGGAAACACAAAGCGGTATGAGCAATCTTGGTGAGCACTCCAGATCTCCCAGCAGGAATAGGAGGAACCCAGAAAAGACCCCTGCCCCCAGCTGTAGGGAGTTAGCAAAGCAAAGCAGGCAAAAGTTATCCTTCCTTCAGAAGATGGCAAGATATGGCCTGAGGGAACTCTGGCTTCTACAGGAAGCTCCTGCTTTCTGAATGAATCACTGGAATTCCAGGCCTTGTGTCCTCAGGCCTGCAGCAACAACCCAGAACTGTATCTTCAGAAAACTATCTACCCAGATAAGCAAAAGACCAGGGAACAGCTCCTAGCCAAGCAGCCATCATCTGGAGGCTAAGCACACTTTTCAATAAAAAATGCTCAAAATCACCGTTTTCCTTTGTTTATACCATCTAGCATGGGCCGTCGTGTGAGAGGCACATTACCGCAGCTGTGACTACCCTCTGTGCATGCTCCTTGCTTCTTTCACAAAATGCAATTACCCCTCTCCACGCCTTTAGCCAAAGATAAAGTTGTAAAAATTTAAAAGGTCAAAGCCAAGATCAAACTGTGTGTGTTTTAATCTCGATTTAAAAAAAATGTAAATTTGGCCCAAACTTCAAAAATAACAAGCCTCATGGGTAGACGATATGTCTGTGAGAAGTTTCCCATGACAAGCAGGCTGCCTCTTGGACAACATGCCTTGCACCTAAGCACCAGATGTCACCTCCGATGAGACGAGGTGTCTGCTGTGGAACGCTGAGTGCTGGCACGCCACTGAACAGGAACAAGTGACTGGGACAGAAACATCACCAGTCCCCCAGCCCTCCACAGCTGAAATCCACACTGTCTTCCGCACGATGACCATGACAATTTATCTGCCAATATTGGAAATAAATGCCTTGGTATGTTCCTATCGATTGCAGTTATTTTTTCGCTGACAGAATTCGCATCTGCTAACTCCATCCCTGGGTATTGTGGCAGGGGGGTGGCTTCGGGGATGATAAATTCCACCAAAGGGCATCATAAACGGTCCTGAAAAACGAGCCCCACTTGCATGGAAACAAAACGCCTTCCCTTCCACCCGGTTGTTCTTCAACAAGAAATAATGAAGGAAAACGGGGCTGAAATGTGAACCACAATTCTTAATGGCATTTTAATAGTTTAAATTAGGAGCCAAAGGCCTCTCGGCATGTGGCTTTGCATAAACATTGCCCTTTCGTGATATTAATTGGGGTAAGGAGAGATGTCAGATGCCAGGCAGCCTCTCAGCTTCCATAGAGCAGCAGAATTGCCCAGAATCCCTCGGAAGGAACAGACAGCCCGAGGAGCACCCCCACATGGTGGAGTTACTTGAGTGTGACAAGTATACACTGCCAGTGTGCCTGTCCCTTCCGCTGCTGCATGTGTGGGATCATAGCAGATGGGCTCTGACAATAGTCACGTGACTCTCCTCAGCCACTACAGAGAGAATTATCAAAATAATAAAATTCCAGAAGAGAGAGCCCCCAAGGCCTGAGAGTCATCAGTCAGGAGATGTTCCTGCCCTAACCCTAACCACCCTAGCCAGCAGAGAAAGCAACCTCAGTTCTGCCAGGGAGAGTGGATGGTTCTATGTTCAGATCCACATGAGTGTTGTAGACTTGTTCTAAGGCAGTCTTCATCACTGTTCCAAATCCTGAGGACACACTTGTAACCAGCATAGGTGAGGGCCACACTCTTTGTGAGTCCTCATACTGGTTCCTAGTCCAGGGAACAAGTCAGCCCTCACCTGTAGTTTCAGCACTTGGAAAACTAAGACAGGAAGAGTACAAGTACAAGCCAATATAAACTACACAGTGGATGTTGGAGCAGCCTGGACCACATCATGAAACCCTCTCTCAACAAAAATAAAGAAAGAGAGTAGGGGGGGAGGGAGGGAAGAAGGAAGGAAGGAAAGGAGGGAAGGAGGGAGGGAGGGAGAAAGGGAAGGGAAGAGAAAGGGAAAGGAAAGGAAAAAGAAGAAAAAATTAGGGCACTAGAGTAGGTAAAAAAATGATAGTTGTGTGATTGTGAGGACCTGAGTTCAGATCCACAGAACTGGAGTAGAAGCCAAACATCAACTCAAAAGTCTGCAACCCCAGCACTCCTAGGTGGAGATGAAGAGTAAAGACCAGAGAATCCCCAGCACTCGTGGGCAAGTCAGCATGGCATGTGGAGAGGAAATGCATCAAAGAGATCCTGTCTCAGAGGCAGAAGGGGGGGATTGACACTTGACTCTACACATGTGCTATGGCATATGTGCTACACACACACACACACACACACACACACACACACACACAAAACAAAATGTGCCCGCACACACACAGAACATAACAACAATAATAAAAGAGAAAGAAAGGAAAGGTGAGAGAGGAGGAGGGAGGGAGGGAGGAGGGAGAAGAAAATATCGGGTAAAGTGTGAGTCACAGGAAAATGAAATGAGAAGATGGCTGTGATGGAGCGCGTTTATAATCCTAGCGCTCAGGAGGCTAAAGCTGGAGGAACGGCACAAATTCTCAAGGCAAGCCTAGACTGCATAACAAGACTCCTTCTCAAAAATGGGAGGTATGGGAAGGATCTTAAGGGAAACGGGGAAGGGAAGGGGAAGAGAGGGGAGGGAAGAGGGAAATTGAGGAAATTAGGGAGGGTGCTTGTGGAATCAGAGGAAATGCTCAGAGAATGGATGGTCATCTGATCCCTTAATGGCCAAAGGGAACACCCTGAGATGGCAGGAAAGGAATCCCAGGCAGAGGATACTCCAAGTGAGTCAGTACCCAAACCCCTCCCTGTACCCCACACAGGCCCACAGCCATGCAACATACCTGTACAGCCAGCCAGGTCTCCAGGGTAACGTGGAGCGTGCTCCGTGCATGCTTATTGCTGTAGGTGTAGCGCCAGGAGATTGAAGGGCATGGATTCCTGGGAGAACGGGAAAAGATCAATGCTGTGCTCCATGCACACAGAATGTTTACAGAGACCCCTCCTGGGCTCTTCATGGCTGCCACCAGTGGTGCCACCTGAGTCACAGACAAATGGGAAGGTCTGAGATCTTTGGCAGACACCAGGCGGCTTGTTAGACTTCTGACAGATACTGAGGATTGCACACCTTGCTGTCACAGCAGCTGGTCTGGATTAATCATAAGTTCTCCAAACCTCTCATGATGGCCACAGGAGCTTCCTTTATAGGTAATGGGGGGCACATAACTGGAGCTGAGGACTGTTAGCCTCAACAGCAAGAGCCAGCAGGAAGACAAGTGGTCTTGGGCCAGATGAGAGCAGTTGACGTCCTCCACACAGGGCTCTCGCTGAGGAATCCTCTTCCCTGGGGCATCCTGTAGTGTCATTAGGTTTTTAGTGCTTAACCCAGAAGACTGGACCAGCTCTTATTTTTGTAGAACACAGTGTCAAGTCGAACCACTCATGGGGAAGCATGCTTCTGCTGAAACAGTCACTTGAAGCACACAAGAGATACTGGGTGTCTTTGCAAATCTTCCCCTAGGAGAGACATATCTCCACAAGGTCTATCAGGTGGCCTACTTATAGGCCCTTCTTGAACAGCGAAGAGACCCAAAAGTAGTGAGGTCAAGTCATCACAGGGAGGGCTGTGCTATTTCTGTAATCGCAGCCCAGCTTAAAGCATTCAGGAATGGCTCCTCTTTTGTGGAATTAGTTCAAGGAAACTTCAGCCCCCAAACTGCATCTTAAGAGACTAGATGGAATTCTTCCTCACTTTTCTCTCTCTCAGAATCTTGAGTTTTTCTGTCTTCATCTGTCACTTGCCACCAAACACATCAAGCACAACATAAGAAAGTCTTTGTAGATAAGAACTGGGTGTTTTGATTTATATGATTGCTCTAACTACATTATCCACATGGGAAATTGTTGGCTAAATCAACATGATTGAATTGTGTTCCCAGATTTTCTCACCAAGCTGTGCAAGTGATTTTGATGAAGAACCCATAGAAAATGAAATAAAGACATCCTGCCCTGAAACAGAACAAAATAGCTCTTGCACTGGCAGATTGGGCCTTGGCGCCCATAAATTACCTGCTGACTATGTACATAACCGCAATGTTCCTTGGAGGAAAGGATCTTGACAGATGTATTACCAACTCACAAATTGAAATTTCGACCAAAGCTTTACATATGTGGCAACATTATTGTTTTACACAATGAAAAGTATAATTACTTAGACTGTGACGGGGCCAAACAACCGTGTCAGTCTGGTTTTTATTGCACGTGATTGAGCAATGATATGAGCAAATGGCTGGTGTGTTGGTCAGCCTGTCATTGCTAGAACAAATCCTGGAAACAATCATTTCGTTGTGGTACTAGAGGGTTGAACCTCAGACCACATGCATGCTAGGTGAGGGATTTCCAGCTAGATAAAACCAACCTAGAAAGAGAATGTGTTTATTTGAGTCAGAGTTGTAGAGGTTTTAGTCTGTGGTGATTTGACCTCCCTGCTTTGGGCCTATGGCAAGGGAGCACGTGGCAAAACAAAACCACTCACCTCAGCCAGAATGAAAAAGGTCCCATAGTCTCCTGAAGGACATGCACCTTTAATCTGTTACTTTTGCATCTTAGTGACAGAAACATCTAACAGAAACCGCTTATGAGAGGACTCACAGTTTCAGAAGACCACAGTCTACCATGGCAGGAAATGGATAACTGTGGGAGGCAGGAGCATGTGAGGAAGGCTCCTCACATCATAGGGGTCCAAGAAGCAGAGAATATGCTGGACCTAAGGTCAAGTTATATGCTTCTAAGCCCACGCCCAGCAACCCATGTTCCCCAGCCATACCTCACCTTCTCATGATTCCACAGCCTCACAAAATGGCACCACCAGCTGGGAAACAAACACTGAGAACATGAGCCAGTGACAGACAGTTCAAATTCTAACTACTATATGTCCCATTACCTAAAGATCTCCAGTTATACTCCACCCCTTAAGGTTTCCACCCCTTCCCAATAACCATCAAGTAGGGAACAAAGGCTCTGACATATTCTACATCCAAATTAATAGCACTGCGGAGTTAGGGGCCAGTCTCTCCATGCCGAACATGTAAATGGAGCATCAGAGTTAGGTTATCTTGGATCCGGTGTGTTCTCATCTAAGCCAAACATAAGTTTTGATTGACTAGTAGAGGAATTGTCAGAACACTAAATATTTAGTAATTATTTGCTGCTACACAGTAAGTGAAAATAAATATGTAGGCCATTGTGCTGTAGCTATTCGAAGGGCGGCATATATCTTGACACCTCACAGACTGCAAAAATAAATCCACAAGACAGAAGGAACGGAAAGGAAAAGGATGAAAAATGGCAGCAGCCAGTAAGCCCACCTATATGGAGACAAAGAGGTTCTGTCAGAATGGCCAGATCCAGCTCCCTAACCTTAATTTATAAATGCCATCCACCAACAAAAGGAATCAGGGCTCCTGGGAGGAAGGACTGAGTCTGAGTCGGTAAAAGATGAACCTAAACACTTTCCAGCTGTTAAGAATAAGACACCTTCAAACACTGATGGGGACGTGTTAGGATGACACAGGAACCAAATGCACCCATCTGGGACAGTTTCAGCAATAAAATAAGTAATGGTAGAAATGCATGATTCCCTCCAGGATACAATAGAATCCATTCATCCAGATACAAACACTAAATTGACAAATAAATATGAGAAGAAAAGGCTCTGGCTTTGTGGGATATTCCTTCACATGGTGTGAATATATGTTGCTGTGCCATTGGCCATGCCAGAGGAGCAGCAAGTTGTAATTGAAGTTCCATGTGTCGGCCTAGCAGAAGGGTGTCCTCTGATGGGTCAATCTCGATTAGGCAAGGACACTGGACTACAGACCCTGGAATGTCTTTGCTTCTGCTGTGCCTTTCCGTGTTTTCTGAAGCTTTCTTTCTCTGGTATCACTCTGGTGTGAGTGGATGTGGCAAGATCGCCACTGTTTGTAATATAGTGTGTTTATCTCTTGGAAACATCCCATTCTACTGGGTAATTTTGCCTGTGGCTTGTCAGGAAGATGACCCATCCCTAAACTGCTGTCTAATTTAATAATAATAATGATATCTTATAGAATTTTGAAGAATAAGAATAAATACACGGATATGTTTCATAGCCAGGGTCTGTGAGTCTCACCTAAGGAGATGCTGTACTAAGAAAAGGTACCAAGCAACATGGCAAAGATAAGGAATATGGGTCAGTTTAAAAGTAAGAGTTAGCTAGTAACAAGCCTGAGCTATTTATTGACTGATCATTTATAGTTAATATTAAGACTCCCTGTTGGTTATTTGGGAACTGGCGGGAGGTAAAGAAACGTCCACCTACATGTCTTTACAGAAGAATTTCAATTAATAAATATGGAAGTGATGATTGACATGGAACAACCATTGTTTGACAAATACAGCAATAGCCATTGTTCCAGCAAGAATTATCAATGGGTACTAAATTAAATGAGTACAAAAGTGGATGGTCTCAAAGTACCTCTCCATAAAATACTTATGAGTCACATAGGGAAAGAGAGTAACATTTCAATGGAGAACCCTTTCAAGTACCGACAGGTTATCAGTTAACATCATCAGTTGGGGAACAATCTTATATCTTATGTGCTTCCTGACACGAAGGACAGCATGTGTTCTTGATATTCATGTCAAAAAAATGAATAGCCTGTATTTAACCATCCTGAGACATTAGACAAACTCTAATTAAGGGACTAAGCTTGGAGTAACTGGCCAGTAACTTTCAGCAGTATCAGAGGTCATGAAAAATAGAGAACAAACTTCTCCACAAGCCTTTAGACAGGCTACTTCATTATTCATTTATAAGATGGGGCCAATAACAGCAGCCAGATCACCTGGCTCAGATAAAGACTACAAGAAATAATACATCAAGTGCTTTCTGGCACAGAGAGCTCTCATCATCTTCCTCAGCGTGACTATCCTTTTACTTAGGAAGCACTACTGACTGCCCCAACAGATTCCAGTTGCTTGAGAGTGGTGACTCCGTCCAGATTGGTCACCTGTGGAAGAAGAATCCATCTACCATCTACTGACCTCTTGAATTATTTAAAACACAGACCTACTTTCTATAACAGAGACCTAAATTACTAGTAAACTAAGCAAGGCGGGTTATTTTTGTCATGTACCCACCTAATCACATATGGTCCATGACTCTTAAGATGCCCCCTGGATCAGGACCCAACTCTTGTCTTGATTGGGACTATTGCCAGAAGGGTCATGACATCATCCATATTCTAGCCATATTGTGAAGCAAAAAAAGATCAGGAGGGAGGACACATCCTGTAGCAGCATAGTCATGAGCCACACCCAGTGGCAAGGAAGGTTGTGAGATGTGGTCTTTATTTTGAGAGGCCAGGGGCCTTAACACAACTTGGTGGTCCTTTCACTGTAGATGACTGGAGAATGCTTTCAGAGAGCTACCTGCAGTGAGTAATCCTGCTCACTGCTTCAGAACACTGCACTCAGCACTCCTGCCTGATTCTCTAACCTGGTCCTCATGCTTGCATGTTATATTATTCCTCTTTTTCCTTTTGGTACCTGAAGAGATAGACGTTCCTTTCTATACCAAACTTCCTTAAGCTCTTGGCCACCTTCCAGCAGGGATCAGCTTCCCCTGCCCAGAACTTGTCCCAAAGTGACATTTATCACACTGTACCTGAACCGTTTATTAGTGTTCCCACAATGTAAACTACATGACGGCCAAGAATAAAATACACCATGTCCCTAGGCCATGGTAGCACTTTTTATTTCTGTTGAATATGATGTACACACTTTCAAAAGTCCACATTTGAATTTCCAAGCTAATATTGCTTTGGCTAATGGAAGAATATTCTTGGCATAAATATGACCACCTCACCCCATAGCCAGTCAGGTGGTAAAGAAAGCACTGGCAAAATCAAACCCTTATTTCGGGGCTAAGTGGCCAGTAACCAACAAGCAGTCTCTTCTCCAACAGATTGGTGCCCAACAAATTTCTCCTTTGGTACCTTGTGAGCAGTGACAAAACTGTATGAGCCAAAGAAATGAGGCGTTTCACCCAAAACGCTAAATTTCCTTGGCGTCCTACCCTTCCCTTTAGTTCCAAATCAAAATCTTAAATACACACTTGTGGATCCGGGTTTCATTTATTTAATGAAAAAGACTGAGATGCTTCCTAGGCTGTTTCTCTTGCCCAGGGTTCAGATAAAAAGAGGGGAATGTGCAAACCACTGAGGCCTGACAGAAGAACAAGGAAAAGGGATCTCCCGGATCACGGGAAGCCCAACCCCACTCAACTGCCACACCGGGAGCCCTCTGTGCTCTTTGCTTCCATAACGCCACACCTCCAAAAGGAGACTCTTCAGCAGCAATTGGTGCTCACACTTCTCTGCAGAAATGAGTTCTTATAGTGTTAGGCCATCAGGAATTCTGTTCTCAGCGGCCTTAGGACTTCCATCCCACTTGATACTTTCAAACTACATAAATTCTGTTTTGGGACAGGTTAGAGTGGCACCAAGCAGATGGATTAGACTACCTCCTCACTTGGAAAGAGAAAACAAAGACTTTTCTCTTTCTGGAAACTCAGGGGAAGTTGACAGGTAGTCAAGAACTCTTTCATGAAGTCATCAACTGGGCAGATCATTCTGGACCCTTGGCCTGTGAATCTGTGATGTCACTATCCATCAATGTCACTATCCGTCAGTGATCCTTGGACTTCTTATTGCTTACTGGTTGTTCGATGACAGGCACAATGCAGAACCAGATCTGTGATCCTCAGCTGTCTCCCTGACAGTGACCAATGTGCTGTCACATGAGACCATGGGAATTGTCTCACTCTAATGTATACACACATGCACCCACAAAGCCATGTCCTAATCCTTTTTATTAAATGTTTATTTTATATGTGTGTGCTATGCCTGATGAACGCCTGTGCACTACTTGAACGCCTGGTCCCTGTGGAGACCAGAAGAAAGCACTGAGTGCCCTAGAGCTGGGGTTACAGACCTGCCAGCTGACATGCGGGAACAGGGAATCAAATCTTAGTCCTCTGAGGAGTAGCAGGTGCTCTTAACTGCTGAGCATCTCCACAGCCCCTTAATCCTTGTTTTTTAAGAATATACATTGAGCAAGATGACAGGCTCAGAGTGTTAATTTCCCAGCCTACTCTAGACTGACTGCACAGGATGTCTTCACAATGATTTGAGAGCCTTATCTCTAAAAAGCAATGCTCACGTATAACTAAGCTTCATAAGTGTGTCTTTATTGGCAACGGGTCACTACAGGTCAGAGCTGTACTTCCAATTAAACAGGCAACTAAGTCTTCTCTGGTCAGTCTGTACCAAGATGATTCAAAGTCACACAAAAATGTAGTCTCTTTCCCCATCCCCCTGATGAGGACATTTCCATCAAAGTTGATAATTTGGTTCCAATTGCAGGTGATACACAATGATGATTCAAATTAGCAATTACATCCTAATTGTGTATTTGGATTGGATAACTTGAAGGTTTCTTTGAAAAAAAATAGCTAAAAATAGAAAGCCAAGAATCATTCAGTAATTACTCACACAAAAGGAAGGAGTTTATAATGCTTTCATTCTCTTGTCAAATGACCACACCTGTTCTAGGCTTTGATTTGGCAGGAGTTACAGTAGCCATGTTAATCTAAATGAAAACAACTATCTACTCTAACAGGGAGATAGAGTTCAGTGGTAAATCCCCAGGGGAGAGAGCCTGTCTCTACCAATTACTAGCTGTGTGACCTTAGCAGGTTACTTCACCTCTCTGACCATCATTTGTAGATGTGGTTATGAGTAGTGGCAATCTCAAAGGCTGCTGTGTATATATTCAGTCCCTCATGGTAAGGATTAAATAATACATAGCTAGTAGCTGGACCCTCAAAGGCTGCTGTGTATATATTCAGTCCCTCATGGTAAGGATTAAATAATACATAGCTAGTAGCTGGACCCATGCAGAGAACCAAAGTTTACAAATTATCATCCACTGGAGGTTAGAGGATGGATGAGTTTTCCATTCATCCATTGTGAAATAAAAAGTTGCTTCTCAAAAGTGAATGAGCCACCAGCCTAGCCGGTGTAAAAGGACTGGTATTTCTCCCGGGGGAAGAAAGCATTTTTCTGCATCCCACGCTTTGGATGCACTGAAACACTGTTTGTTTGTTTGATTGTTTAACCCTGCTCAGGCTTGATATTGTACAGTGTTCCTTATCTGTGAGAATGTAACCTTAGAAGCATACATGTGCATGCACGCACAGGTGCACACACATACACATTGCTTTCAATGGTGATAATCATTGTGGCCAAGCACAGAATACTCTTGCTCCCCAAAGTCGAATATCTTCCATAAGGTGTCCTGTTTAGTGTGTAATAGCTTAACTCTGCAATTTATTGGAGTTGTAAACCATGTGACTGTCAAAAATGTATAAATGAGGACACTTTACCTGCAGCAAAGAAACAAAGAAAAGACCCTTGTGGGGTGGGAAGATGTAAGTTGGCACTGCTGGAATGTCCTCATCAGAGCGGTGAGGAAACAACCTTCCTGTACGGGGAAGTCACGGAAGCCTCTGCTATGGGAGTGAGAGGCATCGTAGCATTTGCCACCCAGAGAACTGACTCACACTCAGGCTGGAGGCTGGCAGGGCTCAAGGCCAGAGGTCTGGAGTTATTTCAGGTGTCCCGAAAGGCCCAGAAGAAGAGCTGCCACTGGCGATGACAGGGCCCTTCCCCTACAGGGACAGTGCTGAGTCACTCATGCCCCACTTCCCGGCAGAGAGCAGCCATGGGGCCCTGAGAGTGTTCCTCTCCAGCTTCCGGATTGACGCCTCACCTTCCAAGCTACAGAAAAGAAGTGACTCATTGTGTTTGCCCCGCACTTGTTAAATTTGTACAAGTCATTTCTGTTAAGCGTATATGCGTATAAACGTGCACTTGTGAGTCTTAGATGGAAACCCATCCGTGGGTTATGCTTGAGTGTAAAACTCTTTCGAGTAGAAATACATTCTCAGTGGACGGGTGGATGGGCTGAACAGAAATCAGGGAAAATTTTAAAGAGAAAGATCTGCATTGTCATTTATAGGCAATTGAGAGTTCAACAAATGGAACTTTGATCACCTGAAAACAAGCTCAGAAACAAACATATTATACCTGGGGAGATGTCTTCATGGTTAAATTGCCTGCCCTGCAAGTGTGATGACCTTAGTTCAAATCCCAGGACCCACGCAAAGCCAGAATCTGTAGCACATGCTTGGGGTTGTTCTGCCCCAAAAGCTCAAGGCCAGCTAGCATGGTGGATATGGTGGCAAAAAACAGAGATTTTGACTCAAAACAAGGTGTAAGGTGAAGACTACCACACACGTGCCCACATACATGTATTAAACATGCATGTACAGACATACACAAATAAAAATCAAGATATTTATTATTTAGTGTTCTTTATATACTGCTTGTTTGCCTTCAGTCCTCCTAATAACACAGGCACAAAATTTTTTCTGAAGTTCAAATTCTGGAGTCATCCACATGGCAAACATGGTGCAAGACAGACGCCCAGAATTCATTTAACATGAGTATTCCCTAGACTGTCATAGAATTCAGGTTTCCATTAGCCTTCTCCAGGCTCCCCAGACTGCGAGGAACCCAGTAGGCTGTTAACATATCCAGAAGAAAGCAGGTACTCTGCCTGTTGCAGACTGCCAGTACACACGGAGCCGGGGAGATCCAGACATTCAGGGGCTCTTTTGCCTCCCTCCTGCCATGGGGAGGGACCAATTTCAGATGTCACACCCAGCAGTTAGAGCATCCGTGTGTACACCTATTCCCAGAGCCCTGTGAACAGATAACCTCTGATGGAGCCTTTACTGAACTGGTAATCACCAATACAGCCTCTCTGGGCCAGATGTTTGCAAAATGAAGTAGACTACAGGTCACTGGAGCCATCCTTCCCATAAGTGCATGAGCCCCTGAAAGTCGTATTAAAATGCAGATTCTGATGTAGAGTGAGTGAGGTCTGAGGACCTCAGTTTGAGTCGCATTGCTGAAACATGATACTATTCCACTAACCATGAAAGAAACATAGTTGGGAGACAGACCATGTACCAGGGACCAGCCTTCTGCTGGAGGACCACAGAACAAGAAAAGGACCCTGTCTTACAAGAGGTTGGCTGAATACCACCCCTCACATCTTCCCCTGTAATAAGTAAGCTTGCTTCTAAACCTCAACAAAAATATCTACTGGTTCTACGTGGGCCATGTGTTCAACCCTTAACCAAGCACTGTGGTCTTTGGATAATCAAGCTTCCAGCAGCAAACCCTAGGGTTTGGAAGAACTGAGCACAGCAGACAGCGTGGATTCCCTCAAGCAAATCAGCCACTCCACAGACAGTTCACTCACTACTGTGTGAGCAGAAGACATGAAGTGGAAAGTGGGATTTAATTGCTCCCAAGGAGATTACCAGAACATTGGAATATGGACCAGATCAACACACATCAAGCAATTTGAAGCCTGTTAACAAATGACTCTGCAGACAGGTGCACAGAGAAAAGAGACATGGGACATGGGATGTCCTAGCAGATGCCGTAAGGAGCTGGCTGGTGCGCTGAGACATGAAGAGACTGAACAAATTGTAGAACAGCACATTGCTTGTCTTCTGCAAGCCTTTGGCGCCCATCACAATGACTGTCCCTCTGCTATGGCCTCTTCTAACATGATCCATGACTGAAGTGTCCCATTTGGGCACCTAAGTCATTTGATGTCCTCGCTTTCCTGTTTATCATAGCCATCTTCATTCCAACATATTCCTCCTAACCCTTGATTAATAACATCTTCACCATCTCCCAAAGTGAAGGTTTCCCAAATTCTTGACATCACCACATCTACAATTTGTTCCACCAAAAATATAGATGACCAATCAATCTTTCCTCTCCCACTGCTTCCAATGCTGCATCTCCCCTGCTTCTCCACTATGCATCATCAGCTACGTGTCTTCTTGCACCCAGGCTAAAGCTTCATAATGTAACTAGAGAATAATTGACTAATCTTGCAATTTGTTATAATCACAAATGTCCAGGTAGCAATGCTGACAATGATGCTGTTGGTGGTGATATCGTTTGTTAGTCCCAATTGAGTCTGACTAGAAGGCACATTTATTTCTGGTTCTGAGTCAATAAGTGTGCAATTTTATTTGACTTAACTTCTCTCAGTATTGCTCAAGGAAAGCTCTATCGGCATTTGCACAGAACAAGCCTTCGTTTTAAAAGACTGTTGGGAACAGGGCAAAAGACTTGGCACTGCTTTCCTAGCCTGTCTAAAATCCAGTACTATTCTATAATCATAGGGAAGAAATGTCGGAGGTTCTCCTTCAATAATCTGCTTCCTCGACCAGATTGGCTTCAGGCACAGTTCTACAACCACTTAAAAACTGCTGGCTAGTAGAAAAAGAGCCGCTCTGGCCATCCAAACTAAACCTACTCTGCATTCTGAATTCGAATAACCCTTAACTTCCCCAAGTCCTTGTCTTCCCTAAAAGAAAACTCATAGCAATGCTTCCACCTCACATTTGCAAGTCTCAAATGATCAAATAAAATATTATTAGTGAAACTAATTGGTGAGTTCATTAGGACTGTGTTTGACTCTAACAGGAAACTGTTAACAACAGTTTAAGTAAATAAGTATGTGCTTTTCTGTACCACAGTTATTCTGGAGACTAGTGGTTCATGGCTGGTGTGGTGACCTCATCAACAGCCCTGGTTCCCCTATCTTTCTGAAAACATCTTTTACCATCATGGCCGCATGTCAGTCAAAAGATCGACCCCCACTTCCATACTCAAATCGGCAGGTCATCCAGAAACAGGAAGAGGAAGAAAGATGAAGAAGGGAGAGAGGAAGAAAGAGAGAGAAGGAAAAAGGACAAAATGCGACATTTGAAAACTGCTGATGTTCCCAGCAGGCTTCCAGTTATGCCTCCTTTATTGTCGTGTGATCGTTTCTAACTCCAAAGAAGACTAGGAAATATTTTTGGATAAGCATATTGCCTCCCTGAACAAAATTAAGGTTCTGTGGGTAAGGAAGAAAAAGAAAACGTATAGTAGGTAGGTGGGAAGCTGGCAGGATCCTTGGTAAACAACAAAGTACTATGGAAGCGTGAGGCAGAATGATGGTAATGTCTTGAAAAAAAAACCTACCATGAAATATAGTACCTTCAAGAATTTTATCACAAGAATTCCATCTGGCATGCCATTTATCTGTATTACTTGGGACTAAATAAATGATGGTCATACATCCAATAAGCTTGGCAGCCCAATTAGCTAACGAGGCACACACCTCTACCCACAATGCAGAACACTCCTCATGGGTATCAGACTCCAAAGCAAATAGCATCTGATTATTCGTGGCAGCCAGAGAGTCATAATAAAAGTGCACAAATGAGCATAAAGACTTTGTGGGTTTGAGACCACCTGGCATCCATTTCACATGTATCTAATCATTACAGCTCATCGTCCTGCAAGAAATGCCTTCCCCACATGACACACAAGTTGATGGGACTGTCAACCAAAGTGCCCTACTCAGGTGCCAAAACAAGCACCTGAGTCAACCTCAACCAATCCAACTCGGTCTTCCAAGATCTCTGAGTATCTGAAGCAAGGGGTGGGGAAATGAAAGAAAGGGAAGGGAAAGAAATGGAAAGACGAAGGAGAAGAGAGAGTAGGAGGAGTGGGTAAGAACAGGAAGAAAGGTGGGAGAGGTAGAGGAATAAGGAAAAGAAGAAGAAGAGGGAATCCAGCTTGGCTCTTCAGCTCACCAGTGGGCTCCCCATCTGTCCACATGTTTTCCTGTTCTCCTCCAGCGATTTGAGTCAATATGACAACCAGTGACATCAGAGAGATGTTCTCAGAGCCCCTTAGCTGTAGGTTTCCAGGCAGACTGTGTTGGCCCCCAAAACCAAAATCTGAGAACATTCCCCAAAACTTCCAGATGTGTCATTGATTCATTAGGAAATACTGGAGCCGCCAAAAGGCTACAAGAAACCTAAGAATGAAAAAGCTTCCAGATCACGAGGCAATGGTGACACACGCCTTTAATCCCAGCACTTGGGAGGCAGAGGCAGGTCGATATCTGTCAATTTGAGGCCATCCTGGTCTATAAAGAAAGTTCCAGGATAGCCAGGGCTATTACACAAAGCAAGTGTCTCAAAAACCAAAAAATAAAAAATAAAAAAACTTCCAGAGCACCAGAGAGCTCCTGGTCAGAACCTCACGCTATGGTGTCTAGCCTGTGACTCTTCTCTACTGAGAAACACGAGTCTGAGCACAAGATTTATACCTCATACTCCACATCTGTGAATGACAGCTACACCAGCACATCAGCTCTTATAACGCACGGACAGGCTCCAACCTGGCTTCATCTGTGCCTGCCCACTGAGTTCCTCATGCCTGATCAGGCCTTGCCCCTGGAGCTGTGTCAAGACTACCTCACCACTAAGTGAGGTTGCCTTTTGCTCAGAGTGGGAGAGACTTTGTCCTGCTCTTCCGTATGAGAACCAACCCTCCACGGACAGACTCCAGTTCTGACAGCCACCTTCTCTGGCCTGTGCTGCGCCTTGGTGGAAACAGCCCAGCACACAGAACCATCACCGAGGTCTCCTCAGGGACGGCATTGTGGCTCAGCCAGGTGAACAAGTCCCAGCAGGCCAGCTGTCCTTCAAGTCCCTGGCCATTGTCTCCTCTTCATGGGTATCAATATCGTCTCCCCTGTTAGGCTCCATCATTCTATCTTGTCCTTATTACTCCTTCCTTTATCCAATCCCAAAATTTCCCACCCAGGCTTTCTGTAGAATTACCTTCCTCTCCCAAAATGGCCTATTACAGTGTTTGCTAAATAAAAGCCATTATAAGAGAAATTTTGACCTGTGCTTAAAATAGCAACCACTACTTTCTTCTGTTATATATGAGTGCTTCTCCAAAGATACTGGCACCTAGTCAAAATGTGGCGGATACTCAGGGTGCCTCTCTCAGAAAGCATTTGGCTGGAACTGGGGTGGGGGTGGGGGCTTGCTATTATGTTGTCAAGGCTTAGACTGCAAACAGCGTAACCTCAGATGTATTAAACAAGAAGTGGCTTGCCCCTCACTGGTGACCTTAGAAATGACCCACAAGGAGATCACTGACTCCAGACTGACAACTGGGGAACCTGCATAGGACTGAACACAGACAATGGTGTGGCTTGGGCAGCATATGGGGCTGCTGGCAGTGGGACCAGGATTTAGCTCTAATGCATGAACTGACTTTGTGGAGCCCATTCTCTATGGAGAGATACCTTGCTCAGCCTAGGCATGGGGGGGGGGGGCTTGGTTCTACCTTAAGGAGATGATGAGACAGATTTAGTTGACTTCCCAGGGGAGGCCTTACCCTCTCTGAGGAGCTGATGGGTGTTGGGTGGGGAGATGTGGGGAGCAGGAGGAGAGGAGGGAGGGGGAACTGGGATTGGTATGTAAAAAATAAATAAGTGGATGAATAAAATAAAAAAAAAAGAAATGACCCACCTGAGCCTGTGTTTCCTTCTGCCAAATGAGACCCATCATGTCATCTGCCATATGGACTCTAAAGGACCCTACTTACAGGACATTTGTGCACAGGGCCTGGCACACCATCACCCTGGACATTCGGGGCATCTGAAAGTGAAATGGGAACATTGATAGGATGTCATAGAGAACACTGCATATTAAAGGCAGTCATTTGGGAAATATGAAAACATAAATGAAAAGCTACAGGCAGCTGAGTCTTAGTCTCCACAAAGGGAACGCCCAAGCCACAGCCTTAGGAAAATACTGGCCTCACCGGTTATTAGGGCTGGTTACATAACTGGGCTAAAAACCATAGATGCAGATGTTAGCTCAGAGAGAAGATGTGTTTTGTTTTTTGTTTGCTCTGTTTGCTTGCTTTTTCATTTGTTTATTTGGTCTTTTTGGGTCTTGTGGGGGTCTTGTTGTTATTGTTTTTTATTTTGTTTTTTGAGATAGGGTTTCTCTGTGTAGCTTTGACTGTTCTAGAACTTACTTTGTGAGGCCAGGCATGGTGGCATATGCCTTTAATCCCAGCACTCCAGAGGCAAAGGCAGGCAGATCTCTGTAAGTTCAAGGCCAGCCTGGTCTACAGAGTAAGTACCAGGATAGCTAGGGTTGTTACACAGGGAAACCTTGTCTTGAAAAAAAAAGACATGTGCCAACACTATCAGGGCTGTTTTTCTTTTAAAAGGTAATAAGCCAATTCCATTCTTCATGTAGGTGCTGAACACAAAGATGAAAACATGAAATATTTTAATTCCTCTTAGGCACTAGTACAATCCTAGAGAGACTGAAAATTTGCCAGAGTAACTGGGACATCTCAAAATAGAATTGTAACATTTAGACCTCAATGGTTCTTGAAACTTTTTCCAGTCCCTGAATTGCTTAAAAGACGCTCATATTGGCTGAGACCTCTATAGATCACAATAGCAACCTGCATTACAGTGTCACTCTTTCCTGTGGCAGACTTTTACAATCATCATTTTGTTTGACTATAGTTCACATGTTACTTTTGCATGGAAGAGGGTTCAAATTTGTCTATTTCTGTTTCAAACTTAGTATGGAAAAGACTGCCATCTCGATCCTCCCTGGGAGCTAATGTGCCAGTCCTTTTCCTCCACATTAATTTGCCTTGCTTTCTTAGCTTCTGTTAGCCCTGCATCTGAAGGTTGAGACCCAGTAGAATACAGCTGTACTGTGTCTGACGCTATTTGACAGAGCATTTGTCCCCAAATTGTCCTGTTCTGGTTTCTTGGGTTGAATCTTTTATTTAGCACTCCCTTAAGAAATAGCTATGTGTGCAGAATCCTTGGTCCCGAGGAAACACAAACATATACTAATAAGATCCCGTCCCTTCCCTTCTGATGAATCTTTCCTAAGGGAGGAAAATAGGCCTACCAGCAAGTGAGTCCAGCTTGCAATGAAACATACTGGCAGATCTGTACACAGTGCGGCAAAGAAGACAAGACATTTCTACATCTTGAAGCAGGGTTGATAACATGTAAAAGCTTCAAAAGATCCAGGACCTCCAATGGTGAACAAGAATTGACAAGTAAGGAAGAGATCTTAATGGTGCATGCCCACAAACCATGAAACTGAGGCAAGAATTTCAGCCCAAACCTGGGTTACATAGCTGAGTCCTTGCAAAACACAAAAAGAAAAAGAGGAAGGAAAAGGAGAAGGAAGCAGGGAGAGTAGTAGAGACTAGAAAAATGGTATCCAGGAGAAAATATGGAATATATATATAATATTATGAATGTCTCAAACCTATCATAAAAATAATCTCAATCAGCTGTACAGAACACAGTAAAGAGGTATACCAGTTGGCTTAGTACACCTGATACCTTTGTCCTTTGGATACATTATAACCTGAGCTTTGCTTTTTCCATGTTTGGATGTTGTTTTTATGCACACTAAACATACAGAGAGAGGTCCCTATGCAAGTTCTAGAAGAAAGGAAATTTGATTAGCAAAACTTGCCAGTTTCCTTGTTCTTCATCCTACGTGAGACTTCTGAGCTGCTCTTGTGAAAGTAGTCACAGAACAAGTCCTTGTTCTGTCGGTCTTCAAGTGGATGATCTCGAGTGTTCTCAAGCTCCACTGAAGACTGAAAGGCACTGCCGGTAACTTCCTATCGTCAGCAAGGGGGTTTGTCGTGTGCACACTGAGTTACTCAGAACTTCATCACCAGAGTGTCCTTAGACAGCTTTGTTTTTGTGACTGTCACATGTAGTAACTCCTGCTTCTGAAGTGTCCCTTGCACCAACAGTTCTTCTCCCTTGCAGCTAGACATGCTGTCCCCTGCATCTGGAAGCAGAGCTCTAGAGGCACACAACCTGCACAACTGCATGGAGCCACATGCTTAGGAAAGCTTCACGGTTGGTTTAATCTCCGGTGGTTGTCATCTTAAAAGGCCTATGCACTTTGTTAACAAGGAGAAGGCATTTTAATTTTGTGCTGAACATTGCAAATTATGCATCTGCTTCCATCCAGAAAAAAAAAACCCACTTCAAGGTGAATTTCTATAAAACCGTGTCCATACACCTGACATGGGAGCCCCCACCAAGTGTTTCGGAGTCCAGGTGTGCTACAGTGATTACTTTAGCCATCATTCTCTTTGCAGAGCAGCTGTCACAAGCATGGGAGTTTAAGTAGCCCCCAAATACTTTTGACATTTTTTTTTACAGGTAACTGATTTGACCAAATGTTATGTTTTGACCTTGACTACACCTTATTATCCCATCAGCAACTGTATAGATCGGCCTTCCCCCTTTAAAGTTCGTTCAAGTTTATAAACACCGGCACCCCCAAACACTGACTCAAAATTTTCCCATGGCTCTTGAGCATAATCCTATTAAGGATATGCAGGGGTTTGATAAATGCTAAGCCTTATGACTTCCATTATTAAAGACTCACACCAGACCCTGCACCTGAGCCAGTCAGTAGCTCTTCCGTGAGCTACAAAAACAGCAGCTGAATATCCATAAGGGAGGGAAGTTATTTTCTTAGCCTTGACAATTTGAAAGGGCTCTCCTTAAGGTGAGTGACAAAGGGGGATCTGTAAACTCTGAATTCATCTCTGGACAGCCCATCACAGCTCAAGCCATTTCTTCCTTTGTAGCTGTCACTTTGTACCTATCCGCATTGGATCCTGACATAGAACTGTCATGGTTCTGATACAATGATTGCTCACTGACTCTCCAGAGGCCTGAGATCAAAAGTGAGCTCATCACACACTGTTAGCAGATATTAAGGCATTCTCTGGAGGGCCAGGGTTGCAGTTCAGTTGGTAGAGTACTTACCTACCACAAAGCCCAGGTTCCATCCTCGATGTCATACAAAATAAGCATGGTGGCATACAATGATAAGCCGAGTATTTGGGAGGTAGAAACAGGAGGCCAGAAGCTTAAGGTTACTCTTGGCTGTTTAATGAAGTTAAGCCAGTCTGAGTCACATGAAAACCTTTCCCCAAAAAGAAAAAAAACATGACCTGGGACTGTGACTTCATCATAGAGCATTTGCCTTGGTCCTGCTAAGTTCAATCCTTAACATCGAAAAAAGAAAGGAAGAAAGTCTCTTGGTGAAGACCCCTTAAAGACAGCTCAGGAACTCCAGTATAGGGTATTGCATGGGTCTGTGTGTTGAAGGGGGTGACAAGAGACACATCATCACGAGCTACCATATCTAAAAGAAGTGACCCACAGCTCATTTCTCTCTTTCTCCTTCTGAATTCATGTCTAGAGACTGTGTTTCAAACATGATCTTTATTTAATTGCCCAGTTCCCAGGGAATATTAACTTGATAGTCTCATCCAAATTCACATTCATTTCGAACCAACACAATAATCCAGCCACAACTATTCAGTGCAGAACTGACTATAACCAGGCTGTGAATACCCGGGAGCAGGGAGACCTTGTCTCACTCTGTACCCAAAGCGGAACAGACTTTCTGACAGCAGCCATTGCTCTGCCCAGCCACAGCTTACACCACATTTTATCAGTCTATGCATTCACAGCACTCAAAATAGTAAACATCAGTTTCTTCAAAACAAACTTCACAGACCACGCCTAGGCACCTGGGCAGTTCTGATCCACAGCTATATGTCAGATCCCTGCCCTCCTGTGTTCGTGCAGTTTGGAAAACAAATACTGAAAACTGAATTCCTTATTTTGAATTTGCCTCTTCACATTCATCAATTCTGCAGTTCTTTCTAATTCCCTGGTGGGAGTTAGAGAGCTGGGTCACCTTGGAAATACCACAGATGTACCATTGCTTGCTGCATCCATCGACTAGAACCTGCAGGCCATGACCTCACCCAGCAGCCTGGCACTGGCACTGTACAGATTAACATTGTCTTCTCTTTCCCTCTAAACGCCTTCAGTATCTGATAGTTACACATTTCATTCACTTATTTAACAAATATGTATCAAGCACTCACTGTGGGTAAATACTGAAGGGCACAGATTTGCCCCAGTCCCTGTACCCAGGGGACAGTGTGAATGCAACCTTTCATTGGCTCTGAGATTCCTGTAACTCAAGCACCCAGCCTGCACCTCTGTCTTGTTAAAAACTCCTATTTGTTGACTAGATGCACTGCCTGGACTTCATTCTCTAAATGGAGCTTCCTAATTAACAAACACATTCCAAAGTCAAAGGGCTATGCCAGGCATGTCACCAGTCAGGCAGAACTCACAAACAGAATCTCTCTGACTGATAAGCTGCTCTGAGGAAAATTTCCTCCTGCTGACGGACATCCTGCCAGGTTGGGCAATATGAAAGGATTGCTTTCATCCACGCGGCCTCAGAAATGGTCACAGTTCTGCTGCAGTTTGTCATGGCACAGGTCTGCTTGCACCAGGGGCTGACAAGAGCTTGTTAACGCCAAAAATGCTTCTCCGAGCTCTGGCAGCTAAATGTCACCGATATGACTATCTCAGCCTCTAGTGGGAACAACACCCATCTCACTTTCCTAGAATGCAGCAAGGTACAAATCTCCAGGAGCAACAATTCACCTTTTCAAATTGCAGAGCCCAGGAGTGGCAGAGTGGAGAGAATGCAGCTGCTACAAAACAAGGAAAATACAGAGAGAACCTCTGCAAACGGAGGAGGGGAGAGCTGTTGGGGTTAGCTGAGAATTTCCTCTCAGCAGAGGCCATGAAGGCTCTGCACGCTTCACGGCTCTGTATAGCATCTAGGAAGCTTTTAAACACAAGATCCAAAAGCTTAATTCCAGTCTAGGGCAATTCGAGTCACTGGAGATGCTGGAAAAGAATAGAAGGGAGATGCTTAAAAACCTTTGGCTAAACCAGAAATGAATTTCACTGTGGCTGAAAAGAGCTGGTTCTAATGCCATCCAAAATTTGTTTTTAAATGGTTATTTTACCCAGAATCATTGCTTTTTAATGACACTACCCTAATTTGCTGCTAAGCCTTTTTCATCTATAGTCACCCAACATTAATATTTATTTTGTTCATTTAATTTTAAAGTATTCTTAAATTAGAGCTCTTACAAAGATTCCCCTGCTGCTGAAGGCACTACCATAAAAAATACTATGGAAATCTTGATCAGTGTTCTAGTAGCTGACTAGCTCAGTCACAAGACATGGCAAACAATTTCAGAAGATTAGGAAATAATCATTCTAAGACACCTTTTTAAAAAATGTGCTTCTTCGTCTTGGATTTCACATTGTAATAATAATTAAACTCAAAATCACCTCATGTCAAAAACATTTCCTATGTACATATTATCTTTCTTTTTTAAAATAAAATCCTCAGCATTCAACCCACATTTGTTGGCTTTCCAGAATCTCATAATAAATTACCGTAAAATAAAGCTGCAAGAAAACTGGGCTTGTACCGTATTTAATATAATATACAATATACAACTATACTGTCTGTTTTTCCTATTTGGGTTTCATAATTTCTTAACACAACACCATACAGAATACTTCAGCACAATATGAGTTCAGGACGTGGGAGTATCATAACCACTGCTGGGAAACTCAATGCCAAATCTCAAAATACCAGAGTAATTCATTTTTATTTCCTCTTCCTCAGAATTCTCTTAGTATCTAAAAGTTCTTAGTTAGAATCCTACACTGTCTGCAGCATGTACTTTGTTTTGCAAATTTACCTTTAGGAAAATAAAGAGAACACCATGACTCCAGGACACCCCAAGTCTCCAGCAAACTATTTCAAATTCCCATCCTTTAATATTATTGGTTTGGATGGGACGTGAGGAGGAAAGAAAACCTGTGGATGTCCCCCTAGTCCTCAATTACAACTTTGCCTTAATATGCCTCTGGATTCTGTGTCCAAGACAAAAACACTCCAAGTTGATATTTCTGTCATTCCACTAACTACAGAGATTGCTGCCACCACCGCCAATAGTGTTCACTCCATTTTGAAACTTGTATTCTAATCATTAGAACTTTAAAGATATATATACATAGGCCTTTAAATTTTCCTCTTTTTTTCTTTCTGAATCAACTTCAGAACAAAAACACCAGTCTCTGCTTCAAGGTACCCTGTCTCAACTCACAATACAGTAGTAACCAAAACCAAATGCCTTCAAATCTCAAGGGCTTGTTTCTTCCTTTCTCTCCTCAAAGCTGAACAGGAAAGTAGTGTGTGCTCTCTTCTCTGCCCTACCTGGTTTTGCCTGTAAAAGACTGCATCTATTCCTGGGCAGCTGGCAGGTTGTTCCCCAAGAAGGTGGCTGGAAATGCACGGAGAGGAGGGGAGCAGAGGCCACCTGAAGTTACCAAGACAAGTAGCACTGGTAAATCAATGGAGGCAAATATAAAAAAAGAATATTATTTATTATCTTCTTTATTAATACTCACATGTCACTTTTGCTGTTTTACACAAAAGTCTACTTTTGAAGGATGCCTCCTAGGTTTACCAGCCCAGTGGGGGCTTTCTGCTCTGGGACCACTTTCCCCTTCTCTACCCACCCCACTCCACATCCAAATTAATCTTACACATTCACAGATACCACAAAAAAATTTGTAAACAAGATTTGGGTTACTGGAACTTTGATTTATCGACATTCCACTTCAATATGGAAGGGAGGAGGGAGAGGATGAGAAGGGGAGTGGGAGAAGAGGTGGGGGACAGGACAATTTGTCAGAACTTTCAAGTCTTGCCTTTTCTGACGTGTGTGTGTGTGTGTGTGTGTGTGTGTGTGTGTGTGTGTGTGTGTATGCGCACGTGTGTTGAGGCTGTTCCTTGAAATTCACTGACTCAAAACGTTGACAGCAAGTGCCGGTGTGGTTATTTATATTATATATCTATAATAGACTATGTGGGCTTCCTCAGCTTGGGTCTGGGCTGTGTTTGTTTAAACACAACACCATCCTCTTTGTGGGTGTCTCCAGAGGGTGTCAGATCTCTTGGGAAACCCTATCAAAGCCGGGGGTTCCGAAGCAGGGTCTTGCTGAGGTCTTTGACCTCTTCAGGGCTGTTGACCCGCTCATAGCCCAGCACTGCCATGGGTTGGTAGCAAAACTCCTCCACCTGCTTGATCTGCTGGAAGGTGAGCGCGGTCCGCCAGGCATTGGCGGCCTGAGTGGCATTGCGAGCTGACACCACGAAAGGCTTAGAGGACGAACCGGAACCACTGGTCATGTTCAGGGCAAACTGCTCCATTTCAGGACTCACCAGCAGCCCCACAAAGTCGTACACCCTTCGTAGGGTCTTAACCGGGTCTCCCACCAGATCCTCGTACCTCACCACTAAGTAGTGTCCCTGTAGCCAGTCAGGCGGCTGCAGGGCTGTCTGCAGCGTTTTGGCCATACTGTTACAGATGACCTCCATTGCACCCAGAGCATGGTAGTCTGCTGGTCCACCCATACCCTCCTTCTTGGCACCCAGCTTGTGGCCAGCGGCCTCCAAGAAGGGCATGCGGTGGGCTCTCGGATCCCGGCTTCGCACCACCTGTAGGCTTTCCCGGATGAGGCCGTGGCGTGAGCGGATGCGGGAGCTGGCAACCGCGCGAGGATCCCGCACCAGGTGGATGACCTTGAGGTCCAGGGCTGGATCTCGAAGCAGCGGCGCCAATACAGCCACATCGAAGACGCGCACGCCCTTAATAACCAGCGTGCGATACTTGCGGCACTCCTCCTCGAAGCGTGCCAGGCGTTGAGGTGGGCACTTCTTGCACACGCGGTCGTCCACCAGCCCGACGACCTCCTTGCGGTAGGCGGGACAGAGTGGCGAGGAGCACACCACCTTGTTGGTGGCTGCCCCAAAGATGCCCAGAGTGGTGAGGTTGCGCCCCCCACTGCCGGCGGGGCTATACAGCTGGAAAACCGAAAGATCGCAGCGGTACAGAGCGCTCAGCATGTCCCGCGCTGCCCCCTGCAGGGAAACCGCGTCCCCGGGGTACAGTTTTTGCCACACGTGCCACACAGGCTCGTAGAGGAAGAACACCTCAGGGTTCTGGTTGAAGAGCTCTCCGAAGAAGGACGAACCGGAACGCCATGTGGTGAACACATACACCAACTGCCGCTTGTCCCCTCCACCCCTGGTGCCTCGAGTGCCATTGCCTGGAGAGGCCGCAGCTCCTACAGCCCCCGCCGCGGCTGCGGGAACTGCCCCCACGCCGGCTGCGGGAGGGCGGTATGGAGTACGGGGGTCCATGCGCGGGTGGGCGCGGGGTGGCGCTGCAGGAGGCGACCCTGGCCGTCCCCAGCCGCCCCCTGTCGCCCCCGCCGCGGCACCCAGAGGCCCGTCGGGGTTGCACTGCTGCAGCGGCTCCTTATGCCACTTGTAGTCCAGAAGGTTGAGCATCGTGAGCACCAGCAGCAGTGCGTAGCCCGCGCACAGCACCAGCGCCTTCCTGCGAAACACCTTCATCCCGAGCGGGGACGCAGGCCAGCGGCGTCCTGCGCGCCGGGGCCACGGCGGGAGCAGGGCCCGCTGTACGGCGGCAGGCGCAGCCGGCAGCGGCCGGGGAAGTGCGCCCGGGGACAGAGCTCGAGGCGAGCTGCGGCTCATCACAGGCACAGCCGGGGCCCGCGGCGCGGCGGAGGCGGCCCTGCAGCCCGGGAGGGGGACGCTGCAGGCCGGCTGCGGGCGCCGGGACTGGGGCCGCCGATCCGAGGCGGGCGCGGCGGCAGAGGCGGCTGGTCCCCGGCGCCCAGGGCTGGCTCTCCCATGGCAGCGGCTCCGAGAAGGACCTGCGAGGGGAAGCGGAGTGAATGGGGTAAACCCAGTCTCCCGCCCAGATGCCTCCTCCGCCTGAGTAACGCCCACCCCGGTCTGCGGGCTGCCCCCACTTACCTGGAGCAGCGGATGCGCCCCAGAGCGTCCCCGGATCTTCGACCGGCGGACTGTCCAACTAGCGCTCTCCTCGGTTTCTGTCCGGTTCTTTTCTGCCGGGGGTCCCCAAGCCTTCGAGGGAGCCGCGGGACTCCGCTGCCCTAGCCCTAGGCAGAGTTTCCCGGCAGCGGGCGCCCTGCAGCTCAGAAGGGGAAACTTTCACCGGGCCCAGAGCCCTGCTCCTCACTCCACCGAGCGCGGCGCGTCCCGGCTCCAGCGACGTCTCCCCCGAGTCTCTCGGGACCGCAGCTTCCTTCCCGGCTCTGGGGTACGAAGCAGGCTGGAGGCGACAGTGCGGAGTAGCTTAGATACGTCCCAGCTCCAGGCTAATCCGCTCTCCATCGCTCGCATTCGGCCTCCACGCAGCGAACCTCCCCATCCCTCCGGCGGTGGCGGAGAGGGTACAGCGCGGCCCCGCAGCGGCGGCCGCTTCTTCCATCACCCGGAGGATGTCCGGGCAGGCGGCTCAGGCGAGCCCCGGCGCTCCGTGGCCGCGAACTGGCCCAGGAGGACCCTGGACACGTAGCTAGAAGCAAAAGAGCGGGACCCTCCCCGGCACCGATTGCTTCTGCCCAACGAAGTCCCGAGGCAGAGGAAGCCCCCGCCGCGACCGCACTAAAGCGGCGCCCGGGAGGATGCTGCTACCCGACTCCCCCTACGCCGGGCGCCTGCAACGCGCTCGGGCCAGCCTCTGCGCGGCTCCTGCCAGCGGGCTCGGGGTTGGTGCGCGCCGCCGTCTGTCGCCCCGGCTCCTCCCCTTCGCCACGCTTACCCCCCCTCCCCGCCTGTCCCACACCCTCCCTCCTCGCAGCTCTCGACTCCCGCCGCCGCCTCCTTAGGGGCTGGAGATGCGACCCGGTTCAAGGCGGCGCCTCTCGGGCAGCCATCCGCGAGTCACAGAGCTCTGGGTCCTCCTGGAGCCTGATTCGCGGCTCTCCTGCACAGCCGGAGACTTGGGTTCTCAGCGGCTGCAAGACTCGGCTCCAGTGTTCGCTTTCGAGGAGAGTTGGCGATAAAAGTTTGGGCAGAAATCCCCGGTTCGTCCCCAGTGGTCAGCACTAGTGTCCCCTTCTAAGGAGGAAGCAGCGCCGCCAGGCATCGCTGGGTATCATGAGAACACAGTTCTGAGGCTTCGACCCCGGTGCTCGCCCTTTCCAGTTGGCTTGTGGTTTCTCCCTCAAGGAGGAAGTAATAAATCTTTCTGGCCCCAGGGTCACTGAAGGGATTTAGAGTGTGCTTTTCGGCACCCTATCCGAGTATCCCGGACTTGGACAAGGCCACTAGGTTTCGATGACACTCCCCCCACCCCCCCAACACACACACACCTCGCCAGGCAGATGCTCTAGGCTTGCGCTCCTAGTGGGGCTTCCACCTCTGCTAACATCCTCTGAGACAGGGCTGCTGGGGGAGGAGTGGACGCTGTTTTTTCTAGTAAAATACTTTTTGGGGCCCCTTGACTTTAAAGAGGAAGAGACGAGATCAAAGAACTTGATCACAACGGAAAACGTTCTCGGTCGTTGAAAGTTACTTTTTTAGTTTGATCAGCGTTGGCTTTTTTAACTTGTGAGGGAGCACCGAGAGTGAACCATAGCCCCAACCGTAAAGTGGAACAGCTACAGTAACCCTAGGTGATGGCAGGATGGGTGAGGATTTTAGGGCAACATGGGAAAGATTGTACTCCCGTTTCCACCTGGAAGGCGGGCGGAAAGGTGAGTCATTGTGGTCCTGAGGTTCAGCCCTGTGGTAAACTGCGGATCAATGGGAAGCTGATTGCCCCTGTCCCTTTGAAGCTTTCACAAGTAAAAATTACTGCAGAATTATCTTAATCTGTCTGGAGCAGCCTCCCTCAGCCTGAAGACCCTTCTAAATCCATTGATGACATGTTTCTTCCGGGAATCATACAGAATATTCTGAGTACAAGGATTGTTGGGGGAGGAGGGATGACAAGGATATTGTTCTGTGGTTTTAACTAGTTTTGGTTTGGTTTGGTTTAGTTTCGTTTTGGTTTTTTTGCTTTATTTCGTTTGTTGTTTTGTTTTGTATGGGTTTAGTTTCAGGCTTTAAAAATTAAAAATGGCATGATGTAGGATCAGCAAAATGATTCCTTGGTTAAAGGCTCTTGCACCCAAGCCTGAGATCTGACTTCAAGTCCTGGAATGCACAGGACGGAAGGAGAGAACAGATTCTTACAAGTGTCCTTTGAGGTTCATATGTGCTCTCTGACACATTATGCCCCCGTCCCTACACACACAGACAAGTGATACAAAATGTTAATGGTTTGACTTGGTCCTGTTTTCAGGAAAAATTCATGTCACAGTATTCAACTGAAGTATTCCTTTATGGTTTTAATAAAGTGTACGGATAAGACATTTCTAAAACAGACTTTACACTGTAAATTGGGATGGAAGAGTAGAGCTCAGTTTTTAACATTTATAAATATAGGGAGGTACAATGCCACCACACTGATGTGGAGGTCAGGGGACAGTCTGCAGAAGTTGGCTCTTCACCATGTGGGTTCTAGGGGTATAACCAAAGCCTTTACAGGCTGAACCATCTCTCAGACCCACCAAATCTCAAACGTAACTCCATGAGTAAATGCATTGTTTCATTTCCTCCAGGAAGAAATGAACCCTGGTCGGGTGATGGTAGCAGTCAGGAGACAGAAGCAGGCAGATGTTTGTGAGTTCCAGGCCAGCCTGGTCTGCAGAGAATTCCAGGACAGCCAGGGCTTTGAAACCTGTAGATGTTGCCTTCCATCGCTCCTTTCTACCCACCTCCACCTCCCTCCCAGTGTTGCTTCAAATATACCTTCCTCTTCTTCCCTCTGTCCTTTCTCCCACCAAACCTGCAGCTATGTTTTTGAATGGAAAAGACAAAACTGATGGAGGAAACAGGAATAGCAAAAAGGAGAATAACACACCTATGGTCTCCATCACTATTCCAAGAGAAATACCTCCTAAGAGTTAGAGGCTAATATCTGGGTTTGTGCTTACCCAGAAAGCACTCAATAGCAGTTATTTGAGGTAAGGACCCTTTTTAAAAAAAACAATTGTTTGCATAGAAACAATTTTGATGCAATTGTAACGCTTTCCTGGAGTTGGCAAAATAGTGACTCCATTTGTCAGCCGCCTCCACAGTGATGTGCTGCCGTGATGCTCAGCTGGCATAAATTCACAGGTTCTGGCATCTCCACCCTCTCCCTGCTTGCAAATATTTTACTATTTGCACAGTGTCATGATTAATTCCAAACTTTGTGACAGCTAATGATATTCAAAAACTAGATGCCTTTCCACCTGCATTCGTCCAGGAATTTCTGTCCTTTGAGTATAGTAATGACACACACAGACACACATATAGATATAGACATATAGGTATATGTAATAAATCATATAACAATTTCACAAGCAGAGGATCCTGTCAGGCCTCAGGACTGTCCTAAGTGTCAAAACACTGTTTAGTTCATTATAATTTGATCTCTTCTAGAATGCCCTTTGAGCTGTCCTGTCTGGTGCCCCTTGCATAGGAAACTACTCCTGGAAGGCACTCTGGCTTTGTCCTGCTCCGGGACAAAGAAGGTTTCAAATACTCTATGGTGTGGAAGGCCAGAACCCAGCCTTGGGGAAGTGGCAGAGATCAAGTGTTTTCTGTCAGAATCTGGACTGGGGAAACCTGATGCTGGGCTCACAGCTATTTCCCATCTAGGTCTGTGCGTGAACCCCGAGCCCAGATTTGCTTTGGGAAACGCTGTTCCTGATCACTAAGAGTGTACACAATTGGTTCTGAAATCTTTGGTTTAATACACACTGCCCTCATTAGTCCAAGTGACTCCTCCTCTTATATATTTTATATGAATATGTCTATCTACCTACTACATAGACCAAGAACACACGAAGGTAATCACTCCCACTAAATTTAGTTTAGACATTTTTTAGATGAAATGGTCACATCCCGAAGAGCATCTTAAAGAATGTTTTCCTTTTCCAATCTCAAAAGGAAATAGCTTGAATAATCTTAAGATTATAAAGAAACTGGGACAGTCACTTAAAATATTCCCATGAGAAAAACAGCTGGCTCAGGGGGATTTAAAGAAGGTGCTTCCACACTTTGAAGGCCTAGGTAGCGTCTGTCTTGTACAAACTGTTCCACACAACAGTAACAGAGGAAGTACTCCCCCAGCTCACCCTAGGGGACATAATCTGGAAGGACGCCACGGTGGGAGGAGGGAGAACATGACTAAGGATGAATGCATAATGTGTACAAACATATGGGTAAAGTAAATCTAATCAAATTGACGGGAAGGACAGTGCTCCGTAACCAAGTCGTGTTTATCCCAGGAGCATAATGTCCACTTAATGAATATTCAGCACCTGCAGAATATCAGGTGCCGGTCAAGTTCTGTAGGATACAAGGGAGACACAGTCAAGTCTGCTCTCCACCCTCGTGGACTAGGAGACAGTCAGTGCTTAAGTGTTTAAATGAATAAGACCGCTCCAAAGGCAAGTATTGTGCTAATACCTGGAGCCACTACTTTACACTGGGTGCAAAGGTGACCTTTGCAAAGGGGAAGTGGTCCTTGCAAAGAATGAGGGTGCTACCTGGGAAACTGAGGGCGTGAAAAGTTCATGCTGTACACAACCCTGAGTGGGAATGAGGTCGGTATCTTCAAAAAGCAACAAGAGTGGGTCTGGCCATAGCATTCAGAGGTTAAGAACACTGGCTGCTCTTCCGGAGGTCCTGGGTTCAAGTCCCAGAACCTACATGGCAGCTCACAGCTGCAACTCCAGTCTCATGGTATCTGATGACCTTGTCTGGCCTCTGGACACTGCACACAGTACACAGACATGACATGCAGGCAAAGCAGCAATGCACAGAAAATAAAAATAAATAAGTCCTTAAGTAAATAAATAAAGCAAGCAAGCAACAAGCACCGCAGTTGGACCAGAATCCAGTGAAGAGGTCACAGAGTCTCCTAATTGGGGTTTCCTTAACCTTAAACTTTAAAAACCAGCCTGATAAAGAAGCCTTGGATGGATGTTGTGGCTGCCCGGAGGGCGGAACCAGAAGCTGGATAGCCTGGAGACCTAGGATAGAACCAAACATGACTGGCCATAAAGAAAAGAAGAAGAAGAAAGAAAAGAAAATCCCACTTCCTGAAAAAAGGCAAGACTTCCACTGGGACACCAACCCAGCCTCTGACTACAAGATGTGCCAGGGGTAAAGGTGGTGCCGAAATTCCAGCTTGAGAGTTACACCATGAGAGGGAGCTCACCCCTGAGGACCAGGACCCAGAGGGGAGCCCAGGAAGCTAAGATAGAACCAAACTCGACTGACAAAAAAAAAATGAAAAAAAAATCAATTCAATGATTCTTACTGATACTGTGCTCTGCTCATTGGGTGAATAGCCCAGTTGTCATCAGAGAGGCTTCATCCAGCAACTAATGGAAACAGATGCAGAGAACCATAGCCAAACATTAGGTGGAGCTTGGGGAATCCTGCAGAAGATCAGGGTGGGGGGACATTGAAGGAGCCAGAGGGGTCAAGGAGACCACAAGAAATGGCCCACAGAATCAACTAACCAGGGCTCACAGGGGCTCACAGAGACTGAACTGACAACCAGGGAGCCTGCATGGGACTGACCTAGGACCTCTGCATGTATGCTACAGTTATGTAGCTTGGTTTTCTTGTGTAACTCCTAACAGTGCGTGCAGGGACTGTCTCTGACTCTTTTGCCTGCTCTTGGGACCCGTTCTTCCTACTGAGTTGTCTTGCCCAGCCTTAATATGTGGGGAGGCTTATAGCCTTATTGCAACTTGATATGCCATGTTTGGTTGGAACCCCTGGGAGGCCTGCCCTTTTCTGAAGGGAAACAGAAGAGTGGATTTGGGGCAGAGGAGAGGTGTGGGGTGGGAAGGGGCTTGGAGGAGAGGGGGGAGGGGAAATTGTGGTCTGGATGTAATATATGAGAGAATTAAAAAAAAAGAAAAAAGAAAAAAGAAGGAGAAGTAAGCTCCGATTTACTTGCTAAAAACACGTAGCTAGTTTCCAAGTGAGCCCCCTTTGGTGTTGTCCACATTTAAGCACACTCTGCCCCATACCTCACGTGGACGCCTTCAACTGAACAGAATCATTCCCATTGTAACCAGCTGTCTGCCTCCTGGCTCTTGCCTTAGCACCGGATGTTGTTGGCAATAAAGTCTTTTGTTTGTTTCTGCTCCTTTCCTTCTAACCCCTAATTCAGTGGCTTCTTAAACATTTTTTCTCATAACCCCAGATACACAGGCATATAAAATAGTATGCAAGTCAAATATCTACTTGTAATATTTATTATATATATTATGTGAATATATATTATTTAACAAAGAAATTTCTTTAAAAATAACTATTGGACACAAACCAAAGTAAGTTTGCATACTTTATCTGCTACTAGTCTCTCTTGGACAAAAGCAATTTAAGAAAAGGGAGATAATTTCCGCTCCCAATTCACGGGTGCAGTCCATGGGGGATTATTTTAGCTCCCACTTCATGGTGGCAGAGAAGTCCTGGCAGCAGGACCCAGAAGTGGCTGATCACATTGATTCCACAGTCAGAAAACAGAGAGACGTAAACACTACAGTTCAGTGTCTTTTCTTGTTTTTATTCCGTCCAAGACCCCATCCCATACAGTGACGCTACCACGAAGATGGGACTTTTTACCTCAGCCTAATCGGAAAATCCCTCACAAATATGCTCAGACATTTGTTTCCATGGTGATTCTAAACCTCATCAAGATGACAATCAAGATTAACCATCACACACACTAATTATCTGACGTGGTTGTTTATTTTTATAGAGCGCGTTAAGTCTTGGTCTGCGTTTGATGCTGCAAGGCCAAGAGCATCTTCAACATTCTCCAGAGCAGATGGATATTTGTATCATATGATCATTGATGCTAAGAACACTTCACCTAAATACATAGTACAAATGGCAGAAACCTGTATAGAATCATCTCAGAAACTACTGGAAATTTTGTCCTAAACCCAAACCAAAATTATTCTGGTGTTCTCTGTCCCAGCCCCACATCAGAATCAGTAGCATCATCTCCGACACCTTACCCTTAGCCCTGTTTCTCAAGAGCCCTGGGCCGTAGCAGCAAATTTGCTCTGTGGTGTTTACTTCCCACATGTGCAGGAGGATGTGGTCACAAAACATCTCACCACAAATATTTGCTCTGTCCCATAAAACTGTTGAGATCTTTTATTATTTAGCTGAAAACTCCTATTTAAAAAAAAAAAAAGAAAAGAAAAGAAAACAAGGATGTGAAATGGTCCACACAGACAAGAACAGGAAAACCTCAGGAAAGCAAAGCCATGGACTGTCTGAATCCATCCCATAAGGGCCTGAGCTCTGCTAAAATGTGTTGAAAAACTTGGCTCTGAGCTTCCTAGGAAGCACAGTGAAAAAGGAAAGCTTCTTAGGAGATTGACAACTTTGGCATGGATGCAAGGGAAAAAAATATTTCCCAAGGTTCATTCGTGTGTTTTCTTTGTTCACTTTTATTTCTTTGTTCACTTTGTTAAGTGAAGCATAATGTGTAGCAAGTAAGTGCTTATCGCCTGGTTTATTGTGTGTCCCTATAAATGACTTCTGTGGTATAGAAGACTATGTCCTTAAGGCTACATCCTTAAATATGCGGGCACGGTAAAAATCAGCTCTTCCCCCAGCTTCCTGCCAAGCACCTCCCACTGAAGTAGAAGCTGGGCTCTGCTGCCCTCAGCGGCTAAGTGTCTTGAGGCATTCTGAGAATCATTTCCCCGTGGGCTTTTCCTCCTCAGCGCCACACAATCCATGAGTTGTGAGCCCGCTCTATGGGGGAGGGTTCTCATCCAATTTTGTGCCTCCCCCTCCCCCAGAGCTTCAGTCTGTAGGAATTTTCCCTAGAGCCAGCTTTGTCTCCTCTGGGGCTGCCCCTGGCTATAGGTGCTGGGACGCCTGGCTTCCAGGGACCTGCTTCCGGAGGAGGTTGTCCCCTGGCACTGTGGAAATCTTGTACCCTCTCTCTCTCCACATGACTCCAGTCGCTCAGAAGCTATAACCCTGCATTTGCATCCCAACATTGGAAACCTGTGAGAACTTTGACAGTGAGACTTTGGGTCACGATCAAAAATGTTTTGAAAACAAGTAATGACTCACCAGAACCAAATGTCACAAGGAAGGAGAGAACACGCCATATCAGTAGGCATTCCACAAGTCTACTGGCTCCACAGCCAGAGAATTTTGTTTAAGCCAGATAAAAGGACATTTCCCTAGATACCCCACAAAACCTGCCAGAGACCGTCAATGGGAAGCTTCACTCTATTGACGGAAGTTAACTTCCTTAAAATTTAGAAGCAGGATGTAGATGCTCGCTGACAGGATTTGGAATCTAACCTAGATCTAACTCCCTACAAGGTAAACTTATAGATCTGTGTTCTCAGTAAAAATGTGATCTGACACTAGGCCTGAGTGTCTGTCTGTAACCCAGCAGTAAGAAAAGCCCTCACACAGGACTTTTCTACTACCATAGCAAAACACCTTATTTAAGTCAACTTATAAAAGAAAGCACTTAATTTGGAGCTTACATTTCCAGAAGGTTGGAGTTCATGACCATCATGGTAGGGGAACATGGCATCGGACAGGCAGAAATGGTACTGGAACAGTAGCTCAGAGCCCACAGCTGATTCACAAACACACAAGGCGCAGAGACAAAGAGAAAGAGCTAACTGGAAAAGGCCTGGGCCTTTGAAGCCTCGAAGCCTGCCCAGTGACACACCTCCTCCAATAAGGCCCTGTCTCCTAATCCTTCCCGAGAGTTCTACCAAGAAGGGGCCAAATATCCAAATATATAAGCCTAAAGGGCCATTTGCATTCAAACCACAACACTACATAGGCATAATAAAAAACAAAATAAAGCAAGTGCTCAACTCACAGGGTGTCGTTCTGTCTCCCTGGCTCTCTGGTTAGCTTTTGTCTCTTTCATCTTCTGTGTCAGTGTCCGGGTTCTAGGTTCCCAGGGTTCTGTGTCAAGACTTTTGCTCAGATCTTCTCCTAGTTACATGCCAAAAGAGCTGGACGCATTTTCAGTTCAGAATCTAGTGTCTGTTTTTGGCTGTTGCGCCCTCACCCAGCACGTCTTTCTTCTCAGTCACGACATTATGTGTGCTCCCGCTTACCTCCAAAGAGCAGCCTTTCAGGGCAAGTACACAGCTCCTGCCACTTCCATTTCTAGAGCACAGAAAGCTTTGTTGATGTGGGGAGCGGTTTCATTCTCTCGGCCCTGTTACTGTCTATTTTTGTGCCACATTTCATTGTTGGGACTCGGCTTCTCCTGCTGAAAATTCTCTGCTGCAAACCCCTGCCCCACTTAGAGGTTTTGGAACTGATCTGCATTTTAATGCCACAGGTCAAATTCCAGGTCACCAAACATCTAAGCCCCTAGCCTTCCTGGGAAAATATCTTGTTTTTCTTCATCTCCAGTCAATACCCAGTGTGTTACTTATTCCAGGATCAAGCTGATAGGGAAAAATTTCTGTGCAACCTAAGAAACTGGGAATTATTGCACCAGCATGTTCTGATTTGTGCGACAAGCGTCTGGCCTCATTTGGAGTCACTTTCCTATCATTATTTTACTAATGGCTATTTTGCTCCCACCCCTAGTCCATCTTCTCTGACCAGTGGGCCTTGGATTCATTTCGGTTCACTGCTTCATCCTCATTATGGAGAACAAAACGGTGCTCCTTCAGTGCCAACACCTGGACTCTGTCTGGCCAATGCGGAGTTAATGTATAACATTTAGTATTGTGCCTCAGGGCTGGTAGTCACAACACAGAGGGAAGACCCCTCACAGACACAGACAGGAGCCTTTCCTGCTGACGGGAATGAATTCTCCTGGTTCACATGGCCAAGACCGTTCTGGAAGCTCTGACTCCCTGGACTGCGTGGTTCCGTCCACAGCAATGCCAACATCATATCTTTACTTGTTTGCCAAATCTGTGCTGGTGCCACCAGGTCAGGGATCCCTTTCTACTTGGAATGCCGTGTTACAGAGAAACCTGAGAGACATCATGCCCTGTGGAGGCGTTGGCTAAATGACTGTTTCTGCAAACAGCTGGATTTGCCAGCCCTGTTAGCAAGGAGTTTGGGGCTCAATGGCCCTTTGAGGATCCCACATCACTCAGGCAGTCAATCGCTTACTTATGTCCTTTGGGAAGCCTTTGGAAATGTGTGCTGAACAGTTGCGCATGTACCCACGGCCTGTCCACTGTCCCAGCCTGGGTCAGCAATCTTATATCCTCAGAAACAACCCACGCTGTAATCCCCAAACAGCATTATCCATCTGGTCGTGTAAGGCAAAGTGCTGATTGTGCACTCTGTATTTGGGGCTCACATTCAGTTTAATCCCACTGTTCCTCCTAATTTGAAAAGTCTTTATTTACCCGGAAGCCCCGCCCGCGCGCTGGGTCTTTCTGTCGGTGCCAGGCAGACAATGCCACCTACTCACACAGGCACGGTTTAGTCTCAAAGCAATTTACAGATGCTAGGCCTTATAATTTCCCACTAGAGAAAAATGGAAATTTCAAGACGCTGGGAAATGTGGTACTAATGCTGCCCATAAATAGCCAGGTCCAGCCGAATTTTAGCATCCTCATTTCACGGTGTCCTCCTAGGAACACTCAATGCCTAGCCATGTGCTAGGCTTATGTCGAGAACTGGGAAATGTGAGCCTCCTATGTCCACACGTTCTCCTCCCAATGGCTCCCACAGAAATGGCGCCTAATGGTGGCAAATACGCAGGTGAGTCTCCGGAGCAGCATAAGGATACAGAAACCTGCTGAAACAGCCCACCATTGCTGGCAGCCAAAGGCAGAGAAAACAGGAAATCGCCCAACTGTCCCACAAGTAGAAGGCCACTAGCAGAAGGTCTATGCTTGGTGCTTCTGCTAGGTCTGCAGCTCTAAGCTGATCTTTTAGATTTCCAGCGTCTCTCAGGACCTACTCAGAGTGAGGCTGGAATGCTCCCTCCCACACCCACTGACTCCTTAACTCCAAGGGTGCAGGTCTTGAGAAAAACCTTGTTAGAAAAGCCTTCTCAAGTTGGAGGTTCATGGTCAAGTGCAGCACCCATTTTCACAGTGGAAGGCCTTGTGCTCCAATGCCAACCTCTCCCCATAGAAAACCTCTTCCAGGGAGCCCTCCAGAATTCCTACAGAAAGAGAAGCAGCCCGTGTCCAGGCTCCTTCTGCAGGTCCTGTATGAACTACTGAGCTTATTTATAAGGGAAGATGTGTGTGCTTGCCCGCCTCCCCCACCTTCATCCGTCACTCCTCTGCATTCATTCTTTGCTCCCAGGTACAGCCACTACTGGCTTTATTGTGTGTTTGGTATTTGCTTTCATCTGACTCACTGGCTGAGACTTAACCTAAGCAGATTTTAAATAGAAGTTATATATCAGTACTATAAATGGGAAGTCATTATTATGTTACAGAAATAAAAGTAACTGAAGCACAGATATAGCAAAAACAAGAGGAAATCATTAAATTCTGGTTTGACTTACACGTGTTCCTGCTCTTTGTTTTACATCTAAAGGTAGTGGACATTAGCTATTAGACAGTGACAGAAGCACACACGGTCCCAGACTGTGCTGAGAACAATGTCTCACTCTTCTGAAAACTGTCTCACAGGCCTTAAGTAAATACTAGGGTCCCATTCTTTGGGAATCAATGCTCCATGAGTTTAAAAAGTTCTCCAAGACAAGGGTTAAATTTGAGGGGAGAGGCAAGGATTGAAAGGCAAATATATTGCCAGGGAAGAAATCAATCAAAACATTTGATCACGGTGCGCATGTTCCTGAAACTGCTTCAGGGCTTAGCATGGGTGCTTCGCATACAGAGTGTGAGGACCAAATATTTGTCGAGGGAATGAAGGATGGAATGTACAAACATCCCGGTTGTCAGACTGACTTTGTACCGTTTCTCAGTTTAACTGCTCCGGGAACCTCTAGCGCTTCAGCTCAGTGTCTGTTTAACACAATACAAAGTCCACCCTCAGAGTTCCTATTTCTGTGTGGCGTGTCCCCCAGTTGCACAAGAAGCAGACAGCAGCTGATCTGCATGTGGTTCGGTTGCAGTCAGCTTGGTCATTTGCAGAGGCCCAAGTGGTTTTATTGCTTGTAGAGCACACTTTCTGCTTACACTCGGTCATAATACACATGGCCTGAATCTACCACTTAGGTCTCAATTCAGGTTTCAGTTTTGGCCCTGATGTTAGTTTATGTCAGATATTAGCCCTCCATTCCCAGCTTCTCTGTACCTGAGGATCAGTGTTTACAGAGAGGAAACCTAATATAATCTCACTCCGTCTGGAGCCTGTACTCTAACCTACTCAACACGTTATTGCTGCTGTTTTCTTTACTTTACTTTTTGGTTTGTTTGTTTGCTTATTTGTTTCAGAGGCAGGGTCTCACTCTTGTATTCCAAGCTGGCCTGGAACTTGCTGTGTAGAATAGCACAGCCTTGAACTCAAAGCAATCCATCTACCTCAGCTCTCTAATGCTGGAATTGCAGGCAGGCATGAACCAGGACATCCAGTGCTCTTTTTCTTATTCTATTAATTGCAAGTAGCTTCTTTCTTGGCTCATGAACATTGCATATGACGTTAGCAAGAGTCAAGAACATTATTTTGAAATCCCTGTGTAATAAACACAAAACCTGGCTGTTATTTTGAAATACTTATGGAAACCACGTACACACAGCCTACTTTGATTGTTAAAGTTTATAGCTAAGAAAGAACTTTTTAACACATGTGCTTTGCTTTTCGGGCTAGCCAGGTCATCTTTGTAGGATACTTTATGGTCAACTATTCTCTACACTGGAGTCACATAAGTGTCTGTCTTTATAGTCAACTATTCTTTACACTGGAGTCACACGAGTGTCTGTCTTTGGACTGCTCCACAAAAATCCAGAGACTTGGTTGTTTAAAAGAACAGGCCACTCACTGCTTCCCAAGCTCCTGAAGGCTGAAAGTCCAAGAATGAGTTCATTAATGAAGCTCCCAGGGTACATCTTCCTCCCAGCTTGTAGTGACACTTTTTCTGTCCTGCCAGCCAGCTCCCAAATAATGACACAGAGACTTCTTATTAATTATGAAAGCTCAGCCTATAGCTTAGGCTTGCTCTTAACTAGCTCTTATAATTTAAATTAATTCATTTATATTGATTTATGTTCTATCTCATGGTATTACCTCTCTTCCACCTTGACCTCCTGATTCCTCTCCATGCCTCCTGGCTTCCCGTAAGCACCTAGATTCCTCTTCTTCCTTTTTCTCCCTGGAAATTCTGCCTATACCTCCTGCCTAGCTATTGGCCATTCAATTTTTTATTACACCAACCATACCGTCACACAGTGTATAAATATTCCACAACATTTCCCCCTTTTGTCTAAATCAAAAGAAAATGTTTTGACTCTGACATAGTAAAACTATATAAATAAAAACAATTATCAAGTAAAAATTACATTCACAATGTTTAGTCCATATGTATTTGGCAAATTCAAAGAAAGTACTGAATTATATATTATATCTTAGTGAGTCTGAAGTCTTATACCTAAACCATTTTCTATCATAACTTACATTACCATCCTAAAAATATCTTTTTAGGCCTAAAAACATCTTCTTAGATAAATAACTTAAACTTTTATGTTTCTCAATTCTATAAACTTTATATCTCTTATGTAAGTTTTTTCTAAATTTGATAACACTGAAAACTGTATACTATCTAGTCTTCAATTCCCATCAGAGATCCAAGAAGGATATAATTATCTGAGTAAACAGGAATTACAAAGCAAAAAACTTCTAAAACTATAAAAATGACAGAGACATCTGATTGCCTATATAGTCACTCAAGGCTCTTCTGCAATATTGGGGCATCTATTTTTGGTCTACAGGCCTAGAATATCTGACAGACTTTTCTGTGAAGCAGGGATTTTGAAGAACTGTCCAACCTTGTCTTGGAAAAGTTTGATAATCACTATTTTCGTGTGTCCTATTTATCTAGTTTGGACAGTATATTCTCAGCAGTCAAGGCAAGGGAAGTTTCTTGCCCAAATGACTAGCTTTGTCACATTGAAAGCAAGCTCTTTATGGAGGTTCTTTGATGTCCATCATTCTTTTTGAAGTAAATTGGTGCTGCAGATGTGTCTCACTATCATGAAAATTTTTATGTTATTAAAACATTTAAATGTCATATTCTGTAAGTCTTTGAAGTGTTTGAAGACCATCTACCTATCTAAAATATATTTCTGCATGACCTTAAAGACATATCTAACATGACTACAAGTTTGATTGTTATAGATGACTAACTACTAAATGTTTATTCTAAATGGTTTATAATAATAGCTTTTAAATATTAGAACTTTACATTAAATTTTTAAACAAGCTGTACAGCACAAATTCTAATTGGTTTTAAAAATAAAACCCCCAAGTCAGATATTAGGAGTGAAAGTTGAAATATCAGAGAAGCAGAGCAGCCAGCCACTAGTTCTTATCTCTATGAAATCCTCAGACCAAAGGGGACATCCTGTCTCTACAAGTTCTCAGACTTGAGCTCCTATCTCCCCCCACTTTATCCCAGCCATACCCCTTCCTGTCTCCATCTCCCTAGTGCTGGGATTAAAGGCATGTGACTCCAAGTACTGGAATTAAAGGTGTGAGCCACCACTACCTGACTCTGTTTCTCTTTTATATCAATCTTGTGTAGCCCAGAGTGGCCTTGAACTCACAGAGATCCTTCTGCCTCTGCCTCCTGAGTGTTGGGATTAAAGTTGTGTGCCACCACTGTCTGGCCTCTGTGACTAACTAATGGCTTACTCCACACTTTGATCCTCAGGTGAGCTTTATTTGTTATAGCACAAACAAAATATCACCACAAAGATGCATAGGTACAAAACCTTAAACAAGAGTGGGAACATATATACAGTATAGCAAAATTAACCTTATATTCATAACAATATATAAAAATCCTTACCAATGTAAGATATTTGAGACTAATGGCTGCTCAAAGGTAGATTTAAAAATCCATCCTTTTCTCCTATCTTTCTATACCCCCCTTTTCCCTTCAGAAAGAGATCCCTGAATCTAACCTCTTTTGTTCAGCTTTTTCCCTGACCATGACCATTAACAACTGTAATCAAACACCCTAAATGATGATAAATATCCATAATCTATTGAATGACAAAAACATCTACCCCTCCTCTTAGGGATGTGGGTGTTGTGTTCCCTAGACTGCTTCCTGTTGTCTGGAGGTGATAACATCTTTGGGGGACCCCAAGAAAATTGGGATAATGGTCAAGACCTGGGAGAGCTAACTGTATTATTTTTTGTTTAGTCTCTATTGATGGGAAAGTGTAGAACTTATGTGGTCTTGGTTGGATACTCTGTGAGACTGGATCATTTTGGCTAGCAGGTTTTGAAATTGTTCTGGATGCAGAATTTTGAGGAAACTGTAACAGAGGCATTCTGAGAAGCTGGATCACCTGGGCTATTTGTCTTTATTGGTGACTTGCCTTTTTTATTTTGAAAACACAGAAACTTTCGAAGGTAACATATATGTCTATATTAACACAACTATGGAATTGCAGTGTGTATAAGTCAGCTAAATATAATTTTTTGTTTTATGTTTGAGGAGGTAAAAGGCATCTATCAACTTTATAAGTCTGTTTGGACTGTATAACCAAACTTCTATCTATGCCATATGAAAGGATGGCATGTAATAATAAGTCATGAGGATTCTGTAGCCAACAAGATTTATCATAGCTCATCCAATCTTAGAGCTGCTCCCATAGTAGAGGATCAGCATATATGCCACCTGTCCTGTGGTCTTTCTTATTTTGGGTTTGTTTGTTTTTTTTTTAATGTCTGCAGTCAAGATTTTCAGAGGTCTCCTCCAGTCAGATCTGATATTCATTAATTTTAAAGAGAACCACAACTTTGTTTCCTATGGAAACAAAGGCATAACCCCCTTCCTGTGAAACTATTTTTTTATTTCTCTTCTAAAGTGAAGACATTCTTAAAATATATAGGCTGGTTTAGTTTAGTAGTTTCCGTAACCTAATGCCTCTCAGCAACTTGGTTTTTTGTACAAAGTCAACAAAACACCATACAGGATCCAAATGCCCTGTGTATGCCCCATCCTTACATGTTATGTAACTTATTTTTTTTATATTACTTTACTCTTTCTTTAAAGACTTTATTATTTTTAGCCAGATGGTGGTGGTACACGGCTTTAATCCCAGTACTCAGGAGGCAGAGACAGATAGATCTCAGTGAGTTTGAGGTCAGCCTGATCTACAAGAGCTAGTTCCAGGACAGCTAGGATTGTTACACAGAGAAATCCTGTCTTGAGAAACAAAAAACAAAACAAAAGAATATTTTTTAAGCTATGTTTTTTCTATGACTGCCTATACCTGTTTTCTTTTTCTTCATTTAGCATCTAAGCACACTTTTAAAGACACTGTACAGAACCTGTTCAGAGGTTTTCTCAGCCTGGACCTGGATTCCCCCACTCCCATCCTTCCATTCTCATCTATACCCTCCTCTGACTATGTGAGCCAAATCTTAAACTGCTAGGCGACTGCCACATGGCTCTGCTTGGCATAGGATGAGCTTGTGACTTGGTCCACACCCCTTGGTTCCATGAGAGCCTTGTCTCATTTTGGGAGGTACCAGCCCCAGAGCCACATTTACTCAGCCCAGCGCTAGGAATTTGCTGTGTCTGCCTGAAGCAATAGTTTGTACCCAGTGCTGGCTGTTCAAATGCTTGGCTGTACAACAAGGCCTCTTACAATCCTCTACCTGAGAGACTGCTTTCTCAGGCCCTATGTGGCTATTTGAGCCCCACATTGGGCACCATTAGTAATGAGTCTTTGTTGGGGCCCACAAGACTATACAGTGACTGAGCTGACAGACCAATAGGCAGATCCACAGGAAGCATATACATACACTTCCACATGGAACACTTGTCTTTTGGAAAAGACACTGTCATATCTGCAAAAACCTTGTGACACCATGGTTTTTTTTTTCTTCAAAATGGGATTTATTCCCAGACTACCTCAGCAGTGTAACCTCTACACAGGCAGTGGAATGACCTTGCTCTATTGGGAGCTTGTCCCCCATCTAGCTCCCAAATAATAATACACCCATACCACAAGGTTTTGGAGCAATGGCATTCACTCTTTGTTCTAGCAGTCAAATATACATAGAGTCAGTCCCACCAAATTACCTGCTAACAGACCACATAGAAATTTCTATAGAAGACAGGCACTGAACAGGAAGGCAGCATGCCCCACCTTTGCTAACAAACAAATACTGGGCATCCCCAAAGCTGATTATCACAAAAGAGATTAGATGAGAATGGGTGAAGCCAGGATTCAGGGACATTTAGTAACTTTATCTAATGGTTTGAAATATCAGATACTTCCCCTTGAATGCTGGTTCTTTCCTGGGTCGGGTCACCTGCTTCAGAGTACTGCTTTGTCAGATTCTACCTGCCCTTTTTGTGATTTTGATATGCATATTATCATTGTCCTTGCCTATGGAATTTCCAACTTTGTCTGTAAAGACTAGAAACCTCGTGGAGATCAGCCCTTACTCTTCTTCTCCTCACTACTTCTGCTTCTTCCCACTTCTCCTTTCTTCTCCTTATTCTTCCCCTTAGTCTTCTTCTTATTCTTCCTCTCCTCTGTGCCCCCTTCACTTCATTTTTCCCCTTACATGAAGAATAAAGAAGATGCAGAGGTAACGTACTTGAGTTAATTTTTTACCCTCAGATCCTCGCCTGCCATAGACATCCAATTCTGAGCCCTGAGGGGATACTAAGGTTGGTATTCAAAGCCCCTGATAAGGTTTGTTTTGTCCCCCTACCCAGCTCCCAAATAATAATACAGATACTTTTTATTAATTATGAAACCTTGGCCTATATCTTAGGCTTGTTCCTAACTAGCTCTTATAACTTAAATTAACTCATTCAAATTGAAGTACATTCTATCACATGGTGTTCCCTCTCTTCCATCTTGCACGTCCTGTTTCCTCTCCTCTCCTTTCCTGGCATCTTCTGTATGCCAATCCTATTTCTTTTTTCTCCCTGGAAATTCCACTTTTACCTCCTGTCTAGTTATTGGACGTCCAGCTTTTTCTTATACCAATCACAGCACTACACCTTCACACGGTGTACAATCATCCCACAACACTGGCTTGCAGGCAGCTGCCTTCTCACTATGTTCTCATGTGGTTAAAAAAAAATTAATCTCCTCTTCAAATAAAGTCACTAATTTTATGATGAAAGTCCCTTACTCATGACTTAAATTGTTTTCTTCACAAAGGCCTTACCTCTAATCACCAGTTAATTCCTGACTCTGTGCATTAGAGGAAACACAAGTAGGTTCATATCAGGCACTTCACATGTATACATTATTAAGGAAAAACAGAGTCTGTTCCCCAGTAGGCTTGGCCCTTCGATCACCAGAATTCAATATGACTCATATATATCCAATATATTTTGAGAAGCTACTAAAATAACAAACTACATACAGTGCATATGGGGTCATTTCCTTCCCTTGATCTTGTTATAATCAGCGCATGGTGTGAAAGATGGCCACCTTCCTGGAGGCTCATTTTCTGTGGCATGACAAAAATCCTCAAAAGAGTCAGGCTCATTTTTAAGGATTCTCACATCCTTCAACAGTAGGTTCTCACTTCTGCTGACATCAAAAGCACTTGTTCAGATGAGCACACCACTTGCCATCTCACATAAAGGCCACGAAGAGCTGAGAGAACATCAAACAGGGAGACGAGGTAAGAGAATTTGCTCATTTCTCTAAACTTCACAAATAAGTGAAACTAGTTACGCTGCTTGATATGTACGCACAAGTAGAAAATTATATTTTAGAAAGCAGGGTTATTGGAGACTGCAGAAGTAGCTCAGCAGTTTTTGCAGAGGACCTGGATTGAGGTCCCAGCACCCATGTGGTGGTTCACAACCATCAACAACTCCAGTTCCAGGGGATCTAACACCCTCTTCTGTCCTCTGTGGGCACCAGACATGCATGTGTTTCACATACATACACTCAGGCCAAACACTCATGCACATAAATAAACACTTTTTTCTTAAGGCAGAATATGCTTTCCACAAAAATCAGATAGTAAGGAGGAGTTTACAGAAGAATTTGGAGGAAGGAAAGGAAAGCAGAAAGTGATGTAATTATATTATAATCTCAAAAATAAAACAAACAATTTTTAAAATTTGAAGAATGGTCTCCTTTGGAGAATTAGTTGGCAATATGTGATTATCATCAATATGAACTACTGGGTATATTTTCTGTATAGTTCTCTTATATGTAGCATATTTTACAAGCTAAAAAGAAAAGGAGAAGGAAAAGGAGGGCGAAGGGAAGAGAAATAGGAGCACACAGGGAGAGAGGAAAGGAAAGAAACACTGGAAGTAGAAAGACCAATGCCTCTCCTCAAGATCCTATTTCAGAAACATGTAGAGTAAAGAAAGGCTGTGTCTAACAGTCTTAACTAAAACATCACAACATCCTCTAACAGCAGCTAAGTGGAATGATCTCCAAGTTCAAAACTAAGAAAGTAAGTCCATCCACATGCCCAAAGTCTAGGCAACTATCAGAGAATGTTAAAGAAATGCAGTCACGAGCAGGGAATTCACTTAGTGCTGCAGCCACAGAGACACAATGCCCAGATGCTGGTGCCGGGACAGGCTGCAGACTCCGCTGCAGAAAGAGGCTCTGGGGGCCTCGTGCAGCTCTCAGCTGCTTCACGTTTGCCCCAACTCCAGAGAGCCTCTGCACAACCAAGCCTGTCGATTCAGTAAAGGAAGATAACGCCCTGCGGGAAAGCAGCACAACAAATGGGAGCCTTGGCCTATAGGCAGCCCGTGCCCAAATAACCACACAGAGACTTGCTATTATAAATGTTTGCCCGATAGCTTAGGCTCGTTTTTTTAACTAGCTCTTACAACTTAAATTAACCCATTTGTATTCATCTGTGTGCAGCCCCCAAGGCTTGTTTACCTCACCTGTGTGCTTTATGTGTCGCTTCTTCTGAGTCTGGCTCACAACTCCTCAGACTCCTCCCTCTTCCCAGCATCCTCTTAGTCTGGTTCTCCCTCCTAACCTTCTCCTACCTAGGTATAGGCCGGTCAGCTTCTTTATTAAACCGATCACAGCGACATGCATTCACACAGTGCAAAGAAATATTTCATGTTGGCCCCTGAGTGTCCACATGCAACACAGCTGTCCCACCAACTTGAATTTACATCCTCTTGGAGCCATCATATGTTGAGAAGCCTACATTTCAAATCGGGACATTGCATATGAAAATTCAGATGTCTAGCTTGTGTTGAAAAATCTGAAGAGATACCTACCCCAAACTTTTATTTGTTTTGCGTATTATGCGTGTGTGGTGTGGGTGTGTGTACATACATGTTCATGTGTGTGCATGTATGTGGGGGTGCATGTGTGTGTGGAAGCCAGAGGTCAACACTGAGTGTCTGTCTCTATTGCTTTCCACTTTTTTTGTTTGAGACAAGTTCCCTCACTGAATCTAGAGCTCGATATTAGGCTTAGATGAAGAAATCAGCAGACTCCCAGGATCCTTTTGTCTGACTCCCCAGTGCCAACACTATAGGCTCATGGCTCTCTGCCTGATCTTTCTGTGTCAATGCTTGGGATATAAACAGTCTGTGACAGTTGGATAGTGGCATTTATGGGGGAGCAGGTTTTTTGAGGGCAGCTTCTTGTTTGGTTTGTGTTTTTATTCGGTTTGGTTTTTCTTCCTTTTATCTTTTTCTTTTGTTGTTGTTGTTTTGGTTTTGTTTTCTGAGACTGGGTTTCTCTGGGTAGCCCTGGCTGGCGTTAAACTCACTGAAATCTGCCTGGCTCTGCCTGCCTCCCGAGTGCTGGGATTAAAGATGCATACCACCACTGCCCAGCTTGGTTTCTTTAAACAGGTATCTCAGGCTGGCTTTGAACTCAGTGATATGTAGCTGAGCAAAACCTTGAACTTCTAATCTTGTGCCGTCACCTCTCAAGTACAAAGAGCACAAGTGTTTGCCACTTATGCCTGACTGGAGGGCAGTTTTTTAAAAGCACACACACACACACACACACACACACACACAGGTAAACTGGCTTGTGAGAGGAGCATATTACAATTAGGTGCCGTGAGTTCACTTACAGACAAGGAAACTAACATCCACAGTGACTGAGCCAAGATCACGGATTAATCTAGTTTATGGGTTAGAGACAGCATTCTGCTCTCCACCAGCTGAGTTCTTCCAACTCTCTCTCGCTCTGCCTCTCCACGGAAGAAGAGGAGTGTCTCGCACTGCTTTTGAGCATTTAAATTCCTGCCCCCTTTTAAAATATAAGACTTGCTGTACTTGTTTATTTTGTGCCTTTTAAATCTTGGCAACACTGATTCGACAGGACGCAAGGAGCACGGCCTCTGAACTGCTTTTTTGTAAGTGGTCTTAACGCTGTCAACAGAAATCTTTTTGGAAAACACCGCGTTAGACTTGTAAAGACTATCCCCCTTTCCACCCTCGCTTTCCAGAAATCAGAAAATAACCGCGGCAGATAGCTAAGACCCTGTCTTCTCACCAGCAACTCTGCTCAGCTGAGGAAAACGATCAAGCTTAGGCTGTACGGTCCAAGTGGAGCCCTGTTCACGGCGTTGGCCAAGTGCGGGCGTTTCCCACACAGGAGGCTCGACGGCAGAGCCGGCTCCGCGGTCCTCGGCTTTTGTCGGTTTATGTTAGTGCTTTAATGCAATTTTAATAGGTAGTGATTTTATTTTGTATCTAATGAAACCAACAGAGCATGAACACAGACATCAGAATTTGGAAGATAATGAGTCTGTTAGTGCTGGCTCTAGAGTAGCTGAGCGAGGAGCAGCACTTAAGGTAGGAAGAAAAGACTGCCTCAGAAGAGGTCTTTACTGGCTTCATTAGGATGGTCATCAAGTGAATGACTTCATAGCAGATCTAATTAGCCAAAGAATGTGCAAAAGCAGCATCTTCCTCCTGCTAATTAGGCATCTAGACACCAACACATATTAGCTACCTTAAAACCAAGTCTATAGGTGTCCCTGAGCCGCTTTGTGGGAAGGGGTTTTACAGGGCATCCGGCTGTGGAACGAACACCACAGCAGAACTCGCAGCCCCTGCTGGCTCCTGAAGATGAGTCTCTATACGGCTGCACCCATGTGTGTCGTGGCCTTCCCTAGCTACCAGAGAAGTTGCAGCCCTCAATAGCAGACCAGAAAGGGGAGGAAATTGCCGTGAAAGGAGTTACCTAAGGAGGAAAGAGGGAAGGCCAGATGGTAAAGAAGGCAGGGAGTGTGTGTGTGTGTGTGTGTGTGTGTGTGAGAGAGAGAGAGAGAGAGAGAGAGAGAGAGAGAGAGAGAGAGAGAGAGAGAGAGAGAGAGAGAGTTCTGCCACAAAGAGCTGTTCTGGAACAAGTGACGGCAGGGACAGTCAGGACTCAGTAGTGCTGTCTCAATTGGGGCAGATGCATGCAGGGAACCCTGAAGCCCCCCTGATGCTGGTAACCAGGACAACTGCTGGTCTTCTCTCATCAGTGCCCCCGTTCCACCAGCCTCTCTTTGACCCCTACCCATTTACCTGAAAGCACAGGTTCTCATTTCAAGAAAACTCAGATCTCTAAAGAGGAAACTCATGCCAGCTACTGGGTGCTATGAGAAATGGTCAGTCTGAAAGAGAGGATGACCAAAGCTGCGGTGGTGGCACAGGCCTGTAATCCCTGCACTCGGGAGGCAAAGGCACGCGGATCTCTTCTGAGTTCCAGGACAGCCCAGGGCACATAGTGAGATCTTGTCAAAAAGAAGGAGAAAAGAAAAGAAGGAAGTTAGGAAGGGAAGGAAAGAGAAGAGAAAGAGAGAAAGAGAGGAACTAAAATACAGCAAGAAAAGTAGAGACATGAAAAATACATTCAGGAAATTTGACACCTATCAAATAGTAATTCCAGTAAAACTAAGCAATCATACCTGAAGAGAAAAAAAATCATCAGTTGGGACTTGGGGCCGACTCAATAATCTAATAGAAACTTATTTCCTACCAAGAATGTTATGCCTTGATAAATATCGAGCCAAGTATTAGAGTAAAATACATTCCCAGTTGAAAACAAAAAGATTTATTATATTTCTTAGTAGAAAGAACTAAGTAAGCAAAACTCAACGAACTAAAACAGCGCATACGATGCAACTGAGCACAAGCTTACGGAAGTGAAGAACAGTTGTTTCTAAGGGGAAATTCACTGAGCTGAGAATTTGGGGGAAGTCTCCTTCAGTAGCAAAGATGGTGCTGTTCTGTTTCGCTTTAATTCTTAATGGAGTTTTTTCTTCTTTCTTTTATTTCACATTTCTTAGCGATAACTTTAACTCATGCACATAGGCAAGTGTGTTAATCCCAAGCCAACCCCTGCCCTGAAGGGTTGTTTGGGATTGTTTGGCTGTATCTTCTTTCACTCACTTCCAGTCTGAGCTGGCTCTAGTGGCTGACACTTACAAACCAGCATTTTCACAAAGGTCGCTGGCAGGTTTTCACATTCGAAGTGAAGACAGGTTGGAGGGTCTGTGTTTTTTTTTTTTTTTGTATAGTATTAGGAAAAAAAGTAACAAATGTAAAGATTTGTTTTATTTCTGTTGGGGGAAGGAAGAGGATAGGTATAACTGTTATCCAATTTTCTGTCCACCGTGTACACACATACCCACATACATACATATACATACACACCCAAAAGTTCCCCCCCAAAAGCAAAAAACCACCCTCAAACTGTATCAATACTT